>APFE031447490.1:0-14021 GCA_000404065.3 Pinus taeda | reverse complement strand
TTTGCAAGGGAAAAAATGAAATATACACTTGAAATTAGATAAACTATAATTGTATTTATATATACAATATAAGCTTTATTAGTTCCTTATTTTCTCATTTTTTTATATGGTCCTAAAACCTTTTCCATGTCATGTTAAAATGCAAAAAAAAAATAGGAATAGATGAAAAAGAAAAAAAATTAGGAATAGATGAAAAGGAAACTTGATTATATTATCCCCAAATAGAAATGGAATGATTCATATTTAGGTGGCCTATTCTATGAGAGTAATTTTTAGTTTGATGAATATGTCGACAAGTGAGAAGAAAAAGAAAAAATAATATATATCTATATGTATACACATAGATAAATATAAAAAGTATGTAATATAGTTATAATAGTAAAATTCATGGTTATGAAATTATATTATAATGGATTGGCACTTTAATGAGGTTAGGAGATGGAGAGAAAGTCTAGATTAGCACCAAACTACTCATCATAAATCAACTATTTAGATTCATTGAGGGCTTTCTTTCACTAGAGTTCAAGACAAGTGACACTATTAGTTTAATAAAAGAAGTTTCTTGCCACTATGCAAGAATATAACAAAACAAGGGTTCTAGAGATAGGTAAGCACAACAACATATGCGTGAACACAAGTAACATATTGACATGTAGTTGAGGTGAGGTGGATGGATGACATGGAACTCTAGCTTAGCTTGAGTGAAATTACTAGAATTTTCTAAATTTGAGTTCAAGAAAAGGAATGTTGATTTCATAAGGGGAAAAAAGGGGAATAATATTATTTTACCATCAACAAAGAACACAATGGTTCCAATGACAACACTATGATCTCATCTAACACATTCCCAACATTTTACAATGATCTCTAGGTCAACAAATATTTCAACTAAAAATCCATGTAGTCTCTTTCACCATTCTCTATCCTTTTAAAACAATGACTAAGTATATGAGGTCAAACCCTCTACCCCATGAGCTTGTAATTTTTGAAATATTTGAGGCTTAGACAAATATCTCTCATAAACTATTGCAAATTTGACTTATTTCAAATCAAAGAAGGAACATCTAGAAATTGATTTTTTCCTCGTGTGTAACAAACTGGTTTGGAGTTTCTTACCATTCCCAAACATATGATTTCCCTAAATTTATTTCTTGGTGTCCGATGTCGAATGTATCCACCATTAAACACATCATATCTAGATAAGTTCACATCCTGGTCCATATTCCACCTAAATTTATTTCTTGGTGTGGGATGTTAAGTATATCTGACAATCTAGACACCATATGTAGAGAAGGTCACATTGTCCTCCAAATTTCAACTTTGTATTTGTAACATGTTATGCTACTACCTATCAAAGAATTTCACACTCTCACTAAATATAATGCAATTCAATTATATACAGAGTTACCAAATGCTGAAAAGAAGGCCATGCTAATGATGGAAATGCTATGAATCAAAGTGTTTAGGGATTTTTCAGTACCCTTCTTCCTATAAGAAAGAACAAAGTGAATTATGAGCTAGTTATATATATCGCACATACTATTAATTTTCAATTCCCTAATTTTAGAGAAACAAGATATTTCCAATATCCATCCTTTTTGGTATATCTCCCATTATTCTCCCAATTTACCAAATTTTCTAATTGGAAATTGTAAGTCTATATTTTTGAAGACATGAAGGTTTAGTGGTTTAGTGAATCACTATAACCAGGAAGAGGATGAACAATGAAGGATTTTTTTAATACCTTACTCACTTCAAGTCTATAACGTTTTTTTCATACTTGATGAGCTCCTCCCAAAGAGTTTTCCAAAAATTATATATATCTTGTAGCTAAGTCCGAAAAATATTATAGAGAAATCAGAATATTGGAAATGCCTCCCTACAAATTGCCAATTTTCTTGACAAGAAATTTTTTCATATTGGAGTATATATTCTCCAAATTGTTGCATTTTGTTCCAAGAAAATAAGAGGTAAATTTCAAGCTCAAATAGTTGATGGGCTAAGGCATGTTTATTTTAATCACCAAAAATGCATTTAATGTGGTGGGCCAAATGTTGGCCTCTACAAACTTCCCCAGAGGAAAATTTGTGCTTATGATCCCCACCACATAATCTTATATAAAATATAAAAGTACCAATAAACCCCATATCCACATGCAATGACCAAACATAAAAAGTTGACAAATATAGATTCATGGATAGAAGAAAACATTCATATAATAAAATCAATATATAAAAACAAGATATATCCATTAGTACTCCTCTACCTAAGAAGAAAGATGAAAAATTAGGAGAAACAAAGAACCAAAGAAATGAATCAAATACCCAATGTGCCAAAACACCTAGGAGTGAAGAGGTAGAGATATAATTTTATTCAAAAGAGATTTCAAATAAACCACTTTGGGGAAGAAGTTTCAAAAGAACCTCACTTTTAGTTGAAATTTATCCGATGGCGGCATCGTAACAAACCTCAAACTCCCTGGATGAATCTGATTCAACCATTCTCAAATTTGAAATTCAAATAGCTAGAGTTTGGGCCGGTGTTTTGAAAATTCAAATGTATATCGCATAAATGCATATTTCAAATCGACCACGTATTTACGACATCGAAGCACACTGACGACATTAATTACTTTGAAACGAAACACACTACCTGTATTATTGACAGTGAACCACCGGTGCTCCGGATAATATCTTTCATATGTAAAGGTTCCATGCACTAAGCTTCCAATGATTGGGTTAGTGCATGGTCTTTAAGAATTTCCATTTTATATGGCTTATGATGCAATTTACACCCCAACGGGCAGGAGTGAGGACCACTGGAATCGATTTACTTCAAACCTAGTTTAATTTTTCCGACTGCTGGAATCGATTTACTTCAAACCTAGTTTCATTTTTCCGACTGCTGGAATCGATTACTTCATGTGTTAGTCATGATATCCATCTCATTTAAGCTGTAACTAACAACTTATAACGTGATCATTATAGGCTAATATGCAGTTATACACATGCCGACGTGGCCACTAAAAAAACTAGAAAAAAAGCGACCATAGAATGGAGAACACGACAGGTGATCCTTTCTAAAAATAAAAAATATACTAAGAAGGAGCTCGTTAGCAGGTGAATATTTCTAAAATTAAAAATTACGAACAAGCTTTTAACCACAATAAAATTGAAAATCTAAAAGCCTGACGGTTTCAAGCGGATTTGAAAATTTTAAGAAATCAATTTTGTGATATGCAGCTACTTAGATGAGCACCTGTATCTTTGATCTTTGACACGAGCTGGGTCCGGTGTATATTTGATATTTGTGGCAGAGAGGCCGGACATAAGTGGAATAGGAGTAGTTGTATGTATAATTGGATTAATAGGCATGAAAATGAGCGGTCAGCAGGGTCGTCGAGGAGATTTTTGGGTTTTTAGATCCGACTATGTTTTTGTTTAGTTTTCTCTTTTCTTGCGTTTGAAGCATGGCCATGATTACCAAGGGTCTGCTTGTTTTCTCTTCTTCCTTTGTTTTGTATTTTGATTTATTTTAGTAGTGTCTGGTTTTGAGAGGGTGGGATAGAAAGTGAAAATAAATATGAAGTAATAATGGAACGGAGGAATGGGTTTATAAGCATTTTGTAGTAAGAATTAAGAATTCGGCATGGTTATCCACGAGGTATTTCCTGTTATATTTGTTTGATACTTAGATTTATGGATAAAAATTTAAATTATAGTTAATTATATTACAGTTAATGTGTATTTTAGAATGATTTACTGTTTACCCGTAGCAAAAAAGTAAATAAAAAAGGTAAATATTACATACTAATTATTTCACATGTATACATTCTAGGGCTTGGGAAGATGGAATCCTGTTGTTGAATATACCACCTTCTTGGGATAAGCCCAATTTGTTTTAGTATAAAAATTTATATGACCATCTTGAATTTTGTAAGGAAAACATTCTATTAATATGTTTATATTTTTTTGTTTCTTTAAGGTCCAAGAGAAATGTGGCTTTGGTGGCATGGAGATAGCCAATTAGGCTCCTTCAATCGACCTATCCTCAGAGTCTAGGCAACTATCACACATGCATGGCAGGGAATAGCTTCAGAGTCCTAAAAGTAGAGTAACCCTCAATGCATGTAAGGCAGGGACTAGTGGGAGAGTAACGTTGAATGGATAGATGGAATGTTGCAGAAGTGGGAAGACTAATGGTGATGTTCAGGGATCTAGACTTGAATCCAATAAGCTCGTAAAATCCATTGATATTTAAGGCATTTAATAAATAGATTTCACTTTAATTTTAAAATCCTTGGCTCAGATAATGTTTTCTATCAATCATCAGAATACTTTTACACAATCCTAAATACTTTTGTCATAATTTTAGAAATGTTCAACAATTACATATATATGTATTTTTATTTTTAGTCTCAATGTGCAAAAAATTTAATGGTGTTCAATGTTTACTGAGAATCGTGGAGGCTTCGTGGCAGATGTTCTCTGTTGGCCTTTGTTTGGTAGGTTGTAAGAAGTGAAGTAGGAAGGGATTGGAATCTGGGAGAAAGGTTAGGGTTCATTTGATTTTTTTGTTCTTCTTTTTACAGTCATTTATAATATCCAGTTTTCAGGTTTTTGATATGGGTAGTGTATTTAAGATTTTTCTGAATTCTTTTTTACTTTATTTTGACCAGTGTCTAAGGGGAATTTTTCTTCATAATTTCAATTCTATTATAAAAATTTTTTTATAACATAATCTTATTTATCTATTATCATGTAGGGTTAATAATATATAATATCGAGTGTTTAAGTTTTTGATAAAGGTAGTGTATTCCAAAGGTAGTGTATTCCAGATTTTTTTGAATTCTTTGTTTACTCTGTTTTGACGATTGTCTTAGATAAATTTTTCTCTTCAATTTCAATTCTACTATCATTTTTTTATAAATATAATGTTTTTTTATCTATTATGATCATGTAATGTTAATAATATAACTTTATGTTTTTAAATATGTTTACAGGACCGAGATGGAAAATGTAGACACAACATGTAATTTTTTTTGTTTTTAATTATATTATTATTTGTAAACTCTCAAATATTACATTAATATTTATTTTTAAAGAAGGGATTTGTAAACATTTTTTCAAGTTCTCAAAGATACCTATGGCCATTGTTATTTCTGAAAAATGCTTATGATTATGGTTATTTTTGAGAAATATTTTTTTTACTGGTTATGTTTTCTTATTTTATTTTTTTGAACTAATTCACATATTGTTTATTTTATTTTATTTTTGTTAACGAATTTATATATTATGTCATGGAATGTAAAAATAATTTTAAAATAACAACATTTTTTTTTAAATAAATTGATATTAGTTGTTAAGTTAATATGTATTTGAACAATCAATGTTTATAACTAATGTTAATAAAGCTTTATGGTATGGAATTGTTGAAGTTTACTATTTCTTAATTTTTTTCAAGTAAAATTAAATTTTCATGAACATTTTTAATCATTATATTTTAAAACTATAAATAGGATGACATTATCACAAATAATTATAACCATAGATTTCTTTGTAAGGATCACCCTTTAATATACAATTAAAAAATCACATTTTTATAGTTCTTTTTAATTAATATTTCAACTATACAAATAATTATAACATCACAAATGATTATGGCTATGATTCTTTTTAAGCACAATAATTTCATACACATTTACAAAATATATCACAAAGCTCTTATAATAAAATACAAAAGAAATAAACATACCATTTAAAAATTAATTTATAATTAGTTACAAGTAGAATTTAAATGTTTGTATTTTTTATTTTATTTTTTATGTTATGCAATGTGTTTGTTGTAAGAAATTTGTTTGTTTGTTTGTGTGTATATAGTGATTTTACACATACATAACTTCACAATTTAAATGAGTTTAATATCCTATATTATCTTGTTTATATTAAAATTATTGTCTAATTTAATGATGTTTTATTTGTTTTTGCAAATATTATTAATTTAATAAGTGATTTTAAATTTGTTGTTAATGTATTTTTATAATATTTAATTATTGGATATTATAATTTGGTTAAAACAATAATATAACTTATTTTTAATGAATATTTTTAATCTATTATAACATTATAAATACCTATGATTTTTTTGTAGACATCACTATTGAATATATATATCTCTATAAACTATGATTTTCTTTTTAAGCACTCTTGTGGAATGTATATTTTAGTATCACAATTTGTCATACTTACATTAAAGAAATATATATTTCAACAATAAAAATAATTATAACATCACAACATACTATATCATAAAAAAATTTGCAAGAACAATTATTCAATATATTTAAAGAATATATTACAAAACTCTCATCATAAATAAAAAGAAATATATGACAAAGAAATTAATTAGTCAACCTGATATTTTATGCCACCATTTTAAATATGTTTCGCAATTAATTATGCGTTTTATAAAGATTTTATACAATATCTCAAAAATTACACATAAAATAAGTTGAATAAGTAAAATGTTTTATAATATTTAAAAGCTATATTATAAATCTCTTGCCACAAACTGAAAGAAATATATGTTTTAGATAATATTTTTTCCACTTCATGTTTTACAATAAAGTTTTAGATATTTTTTTTCAATTATTACTGTGTGTTTTTATAATGACTTTATACAATATCATCTATAAAAATTACACATCAAATAAATTGAATAACTAAGTTGTACGAGCTTAAATTTGTTGTATATAAACTTTTTTATTCTAAAATTGATGTTTAGTTTAATAAAAATTAATCTTATTGCAAATATTATTAATCTGATAAGTGCTTTTAAATTTATTTTTAATGTATGAGCTAATTGATATTTTTTAATATAGAATTGTTGGAATTTGATTGGTTTAAACAAAATAATTTAAAATTATTATGTTTATGAATATTTTTAATCAACATATGATGAATGACTATCAAATATTTTGTAAGAATTATTATTGAATGTATATTTGAAAGTTATAAATTTTAGCAATTTTTTTAAATTTATATAAATCAAGAATACAAATTACTATAATAAATGAATGTGATCATAATTTTTTTTTCCATAACAAATTTTTTTCAATATATTTAAGATAATATCACAAAACTCTCATCAGAAAATTCGAAGAAATCTATGTTTTAGAAGTTAGCTAGTCAAATCGATATTTTATGATAGAATTTTAAATATTTGTATTTTTATATTTTATTGTATTTGTACCATGACTTTACACAATACCATATGAAAAAATTAGACTTCAAGTAAATTGAATATTATAATTTTAACCCTTGTAGTTTAATATAGAAAAAAATATTTTTTTGTAAATATTATCAATCAAGATATATTTCAAAAATACCAAGTTGAATCTTTCTTTTATTTTAGGTTTATGTTAAATTTAATAATATTAGTTTTTGGAATGATATGTTAGTATTTGTAGTATATAAGTAGAGTTTCTTATTGATATTTTAATTTATATCTATGATTTTTAACAAGTGTTATCAAACAATATAAAATATACATTTTCAAAATATAAATAAATATGACACAATCATACCATTTTAAATATATATCACAAATAACTATAGGGTTTGTGGTTTAGGATTTAGGGTTTAAAATGTTATAAAATTCATAGGGTTTAGGGTTTATGTTTTAGGGTTTAGAACAATTTAGTAAATGATTTTAATGAATGCTTATAAAAATTTGCAAAAAAGCTTTTTAAAATGTTATAAAATTCCTAGGGTTTAGGGATTACGGTTTATAACCCTTTAGTTTAGTGTTTGGGTTTAGGATCTATGTTTTAGGGCTTGGGCTTTAGGGTTTAGGTTTTAGGGCTTAATAATGTTATAAAATGTTTAGGGTTAGCATTTTGGGTTTAGGATTTAGTGTATATAACACTTTAGTAAATGATTTTAATACACACTTAAAGTAAAGCTACAAAATGCTTGTTTAAATGCTATAAAATGCTTGGGGTTGACACTTAAGGGTTTAGAGTATATGATTTAATATTTTAGGAAATCCTTAGTTTTGTGTTTTGGGTTTATAACACTTTAATAAATTATTTTAATAAACAGGGAAAAAAGGTACAAAATACTTCTAAAAATGTTATAAAATGCTTAAGGTTTAGGGTTTAGGGTTTAAAATGTTATAAAATGGTTAAAGTTCAAGGTTTCAATTTTATAACACATTAGCAAATGATTTCAATAAACAATTAAAAAAAAAATTCTAAACACTTTTTAAAATATTATAAAATGTTTAGGGTAGGGTTTAAGGTTTAGGTTTTAGGGTTTTGGTTTTAGGAAATACGGTTTTAAATTTTATAAAAATGTTAGGGTTTAGGATTTAGGGTTTATAAGACTTTAGTAAATTCCTCTAATAAAAACTTAAAAAAAATGTTTCAAAACAATTTTTAAAATGTTATAAAATGATTAGTGTTTAGGGTTTATGGTTTAAGGTTTGCAACGCTTTAGTAAATCTTTTTAATAGAGTCTTAAAACAATTACAAAACGCTTGTTTAAATGTTATAAAATTCATAAGGTTTAATATTTAGGGTTTTGGGTTTATGGTTTATAACACTTTAGTAAATTAGTTTAATAAACACTTAAACAAATGCTACAAACTCTAATTAAAATGTTATTAAATGTTTTGGCTTTAGGGTTTAGGGAATAAAATTTTATAAATTGTATAGGGTTTATAAAATGCTTATGGTTGGGGGTTTATGGTTTAGGTTTTGTAACACTTTAGTAAATTCTTTTAATAAGTAATTAAAAAAAAGTTACAAAGCACTAGTTAAAATGTTAGAAAATGGTTAAGGTTTAGGATTTAGGGTTTAGGTTTTCAAATGTTATAAAGTGCTTAGGGTTTAGGGTTTATGAAAACTTTAGTAAATGATTTAGTGCTAGACAAATTCTCTTTATGATGTTATAAAATTCTTAGTGAATAGGGCTTAGGGTTTAAAGTTTAAAATGTTATAAAATGATTCGGGTTTAGGGTTTTTAAAACTTTAGCAAATGATTTTAATAGCCACTTTAAAATGTTAGAAAACACTTGTTAAAATGTTATAAATCCTTAGAGTTTAGGGTTCAGAGTTTAAAAAGTTATAAAATGCTTAGGTTTTATGGTTTATAACACTTTAGTAATTGCTTTTAATAAACACTTAAAAAAAGTTACAAAATGCTTTTGAAAATGTTATAAGTTGCTTAGGGTTGATGGTCTAGGGTTTAAAATGTTATAAAATGTGTAGGGTTTAACGTTTAGGGTTTATAAGACTTTAATAACTAGTTTAAATAAACATTAAAATAAAGTTACAAAACCTTTGTTAAAACATTATAAAATGATTAGGGTTTAGGGTTTAGTGTTTAGGGCATAGGGTTTAGAGTTTAACACGTAGGGTTTCGAGTTTAGGGTTTATAACAATTTACTAAATTCTTTTAAGGTTTAGGGGTTTAGATTGAGGGTTTTGGGATTAGGCTTTATAAAAATTTTGTAATAGATTTTGATAAACACTTTAAAAAAGCTACAAAATGCTTTTTACATTTTTATAGAATGTTTAGAGTTTAGGGTTTAGGGTTTATAACGCTTGAGTAAATTCTTTTAATAAACACTTGAAGAAAGGAAAAGGTACAAAATTTTGTTAAAATGTTAAAAAAATCTTAGTGTTTAGTATTTAGGGTTTATGGTCTAAAATTTTATAAGATGCTTAAGATTTAGGGTTTAGGGTTTAAGGTTTATATTTTATAATGATCTAGTAACTAATTTTAATAAGAAATTAAAAAAGTGTTATGAAACACCTGTTAGAATGTTATAAAATTTGTAGGGTTTAGGGTTTTAAATGTTTCAAAATGCTTAGGGTTTAGGGTTTATAGCACTTTAGTAAATTATTTTAGTAAACACCTAAAAGAAGTTACAAAACACTTGTTAAAATGTTATAAAATTGTTAGGGTTTAGGGTTTAGAAAGTTATAAAATTCTTAGGGTTTAGGTTTTATGGTTTATACAAGTCTAGTAAATTTGTTTAATAGACAATTAAAAAAAAGTTACAAAATAATTGTTAAAATGTTATAAAACGTGTAGGGTTTGAGGTTTAAAAGGCTATAAAATGTTTCGGGTTTAGGGTTTAGTGTTTGAAATTTTAATAGATGCTTAAGGTTTAGGGTTTAAGGTTTAGGGCTTATAACACTTTAGTAATGCTTTTAATAAGCACTTGAAAAAATGTTACAAACACTTTTTAAAATATTATAAAATGCTTATCCCTTGGGGTTTAAGGTTTAGGGTTTATAAAAAATTTAGTAAATACTTGTAATAAGCACTTAAAAAAAACTTACAAAACACTTGTTAAAATTTTATAAAATGCTCAGGGTTTAGGGTTTATAACACTTTACTAAATCCTTTTAATAAACACTCCAAAAAAAGTTAGAGAACACTTGTTGAAATGTTATAAAATTCATAGGGTTTATGGTTTAGAATGTTATAAAATGATTGTTACAAAATCCACAGGGCTTAGGGTTTAGGGTTTAGGTTTTATAAGAGTTCAATAAATTCTTTTAATAAGCACTTAAAAAAAAAATGCTTGTTAAAATGTTATAAAATGCTTAGGGTGTAGGGTTTAGGTATTAGAGTTTATGTTTTAGAGATTAGGGTTTATAAAACTTTAGTAAACGACTTTCACAATAACTTAAAACAAAAGTTACAAAATGCTTCTTAAAATGTTATAAAATTCTTAGGGTATAATGTTTAAGGTTTCATGTTTAAAATGTTATAAAATGCTTAGGGTTTAAAATTTTATAAAATTATTAGTGATAAGGGTTTAGGTTTAATTTTATTTTAGTGAATTCTTTTAATAAACACTTAAAAAAGAGTTACAAAATGCTTGTTAAAATGTTACAAAATGCTTAAGGTTGAGGATTTAGGTTTTAAAATGTTATAAAATTCTCATGGTTTAGGGTTTATTCTTTGGGTTTTAGAACACTTTAGTAAAAACTTTTAATAAACGCTTAAAAAAAGCTATAAAACACTCATTAAAATGTTATAAAATTCTTATGGTTTAGTGTTTGGGTCTAAAATGTGATCAAATGATTTGGGTTCAGGGTTTAGGGTTTAGGGTTTAGGTTTAGGGTTTATAGGAATTCAGTATGTGGTTTTAATAAACAATTTAAAAAAAATACAAAAGGCTTGTTAAAATGTTCTAAAATTATTAGGGTTTAGGGTTTAAAATGTTATAAGAATTTTAGGGTGTAGCGTTTAGGGTTTATAACACTTTAGTAAATAATTTTAATAAACACTTAAAAAAATGTTACAATTAAAATGTTAGGGTTTAGGGTTTAAAATGTTATAAAATGCTTAGTTGTTAGGATTTAGGGTTTAGAGTTCAGGATTTAGGGTTAAAAATGTTATAAAATGCTTAGGGTTCAGGGTTTATGATTTAGGTTTTAGAACAATTTAGTAAATTATTTTAATAAACATTTATAAAAATTTACAAAACGCTTGTTAAAATGTTATAAAATTCGTAGGGTTTAGGGGTTAAGGTTTGTAACACTTTAGTTTAGCGTTTATGGTTTATGGTTTAGGGTTTGGGGTTTAAAAATGTTATAAAATGCCTAATGTTAGTGTTTACGTTTATAACACTTTAGTAAATTATTACAATAAACACTTAAAGTAAACTTACAAAATGCTTGTTTAAATGTTAGAAAATTCCTCGCATTGAGGGTTAAGGGTTTACGGTATATGGTTTAGTTGTTTATTAAAATCATTTACTAAAGTTTTATAAACTTGAAACCTTTAACTGTAAGCATTTTATAACATTTTAAGCCCTAAACCCTAAACCTTAATCATTTTATAACATGTTAAGAAGTGTTTCATACATTTTTTTACGTGTTTATTAAAATAATTCACGAAAGTATTATAAACCCTTAACCCTCAACCCCAAGCATTTTATAACATTTAAAAAAGAGTTTTGTAACTTTACTTTAACTGTGTATTAAAGTCATTTACTAAAGTGTTATAAACACTAAACCCTAATCGCTAAACCCTAAACCCTAAAGCCTAAGCATTTTATAACATTTTTAAACTGTAAACCCTTAACCGTAAACCCTAAACCATAAACCATAAACCATAAACCCTAAACCCCAAGCCCTATACCCTAGACCCTAAACCCTAAATGCTAAACTAAATTGTTATAAACCTTAACCCCTAAACCCTAGGAATTGTATAACATTTTAACAAGCTTTTTGTAAATTTTTATAAGTGTGTATTAAAAGCATTTACTAAAGTGTTCTAAACCCTAAAGAATAAACTATAAACCCTAAATCTTAAACCCTAAACACTAAATCCTAACCACTGAGCATTTTATAACATGTCAAACCCTAAACCCTGAGTATTTTATAACATTTTAAACCATAAGCCCTATACGTTAAATTATAACTTTTTATTTTTTTTTATGTGTTTATTAAAATCATTTACTGAAGAGTTATAAAACAAAAACCCTAAACCCCAAACTATAAACCCTAAACCATACACCCTAAGCATTTTATAACATTTAAAACCATAAACTCTAAACCCTAATCATTTTCTAACTTTTTAAGCCTTTTGTAATCTTTTTAAGTGTTTATTAAAATAATTTACTAAAGTTTTATAAACCCTAAATCCTAAAACCTAAACCATAAACACTAAACCCTAAGCATTTTATCACATTTTAACACCAAACACTAAACCCCAAGCACTTTATAACATTTTATTAATCCTTTTGTAGCTTTTTTTTAAGTGTTTATTAAAAGAATTTACTAAAGTGTTATAAACCATAAAGAATAAATCCTAAACCCTAAGCATTTTATAATATTTTAAGAAGCATTCACTAAAATGTTGTCAATCCTAAACCCTAACCACTAAGAATTTTGTAACATTTTAAATCCTAAATTGTAAGAATTTTATAAATTTTTAAACCCTAAACCCTAAGCATTATACCCTAACCATTTTATGACATTTTAACAAGCTTTTTGTTGATTTTCTTTTAGGTGTTTCTTAAAACCATTTACTAGTCTTATAAACTCTAATCCCTAGAACCTAAACTCTAACTCCTAAACCCTACACCCTAAGCATTTTATAATATTTTAAACCCTAAGCATTTTAAAACGTTTTAACAACCGTTTTGAATTTTTTTAAGTGTTTATTAAAAGAATTTATTATAGTGTTATAAAACGTAAACCATAAACCTGAAACCCTATGGATTTTATAACATTTTAAACCCTAAACCGTAATAATTTTATAGCATTCTAAACGCTAAACCCTATTAATTTTGTAACATATTGACAAGCCTTCTCTAACTTTTTTTTGAGTGTTTAT
Organism: Pinus taeda; assembly: GCA_000404065.3. Lineage (NCBI taxonomy): Eukaryota > Viridiplantae > Streptophyta > Pinopsida > Pinales > Pinaceae > Pinus > Pinus taeda. The sequence continues at coordinate 657 of APFE031447490.1, read as the reverse complement.
TAAAAGCATTTAGTAAAGTGTTATAAACCCTAATTGCTAGTCAATTTATAGCATTCTAACAAGAATTTTCTAACTTTTTTTAAGTGTTTATTACAAGTATTTACTAAATTTTTATAAACCCTAAGCATTTTATAACCTTTTAAACCTACCTTAAACCCTAAGCATTTTATATCATTTTAACAAGTTTCCAATAACACTTTTTTAGGTGTTTATTAAAATGATTTACTAAAGTGCTATAAACCCTAAACCCCAAACCCTAATCTTTTTGTAACATTTTATACCCTAAACCATAAACCCTAGAATTTTATAACATTATAACAAGTGCTTTTTAACACTTTTTGAAGTGTTTATCAAAAATAGTTTCTAGATTGTTATGAAATCTAAACCCTAAATCCTAAGCATTTTATAACATTTTAAACCCAAAACACTAAACCCTAATCATTTCTTAACATTTTAACAAGCGTTTTGTAACTTTTCTTTAAGTGTTTATTAAATGAATTTACTCAAGTGTTATAAACCCTAAACCCTACACTCTAAGAATTTTATAAAATTTTAAAAAGCATTTTGTAACTTTTTTTGAAGTGTTTATTAAAAGCTTTTACAAAAGTTTTATAAAGCCTTAACCTGAAATCCTCAAACTGGAACCCTAAACCTTAA
>APFE031447485.1:6835-51607 GCA_000404065.3 Pinus taeda | reverse complement strand
AACTGTTCAAGAATTGAAAGAGGAAATGGCACGTCTGCGAGAAGACAATGCGCGATTGACAGTGGAACAGGAAAGAATATTGAAGAGTCTGTCAGAAAGACAAAATCCAGCATTAGCCAATCCCAGTGCGGAACAGCAAAGGGAAACTGAAGAACGAAATTATGCACCTGAAATTTCAGAGGAGAAGGAAGATCATTCGGACAATGTAGTAGAACAGCAGACGCCAAAGAGACAGAGAATGGAACTACAAGGAGAATTCTGGAAAATCAAACCTCCACATTTTGATGGAGAACAAGAGGAAGCGGCAGAGGCTTGGTTAATTAACATTAACAAGTATTTTCAGCTGTATGAGTATGATCAGAATTTGAAGGCGCAGCTGGCCATCTTTCAGCTACACGGCAAAGCAACCTTCTGGTGGGAAGACATCAAAATTGTAAAAGGAGTAAATGAGCAGAACATAACCTGGGAAAAGTTTCAAAAGTACTTCAAGGAGAGATATATAACTGAGCGTTTCTATGATGAGAAGGAACGGGAGTTCCATGATTTATGTCTGGGACAGCAGTCCATGGACGAGTTCATTAACCGCTTCACCTCCCTCCTTCGTTATGTACCATATATCAAGGAGGAGAAGGCCAAGGTGCAGAGATTTGTGAGTAGTCTACCAGCCTACATAAGAGAGTGTATTGAGTTTGATAATCCCAAAACAATGGATGAGGCGATTCGTAAGGCAAGAATCTGTTACCAGCAAAACAAGCAGAAAGGAGACACTTCAAATAAAAGATGGAATGAAAGAAAAAGCAACAGAATTTCTGGTAATAGCAAAGGAAGTTGTGGTAATGGCAGCAAGGTTACTGGTAAGGGACAGATTGGCAGAAACGTAGCAAAGAGTACCTTTCGGACTAAGCCAAGTGAGAGCATAATCAGTGAACCACCTGCCAGGTCAGATCTTGAAGGGATGACCAGACCTCCAGTCCAATGTTGGGGTTGTGGAGGCCCACACTACATGAAGAATTGCCCTCAGTGTAAAGGAATGGATCAAATATCTCAGATCCAAGAGGCATCAACGGTGGGAAAAGTGGCGCGCAGCATGCCAAGGATCAAAGCAGCCCTGGAGAACCGTCAAGCGGAATACCAGCCGAGCATGGTGGAATTTGAAGGTAAAATTTCCAATTTTTCTATAGCTGTTCTTATTGACCCAGGAGCTACCTTAAGTTATGTTAGCCCAAAAGTAGTAGAAAAGTGTAAGTTGTCTTTTGAAAAGTTCAAGAACCCATGGCTGGTACAGCTGGCCACAAGAGCTAAAAGAAGAGTCTTAGCCAAAATTAATAACTGTCCTTTCAGCATAGCTGGACAGTCAATTATAGCAGACTTGAATGTGCTTCCATTGGGGTACTATGACATCCTGATTGGTATGGATTGGCTGGAAAAGCATTGGTCGTTGGTGAACTGCAAGACCAAAACCATTTATTACAAGGATGACTTGGGACAGCAGCAAGAATTACAGGGAATTAAACACCCTGTACAGATCTGGCCTATCACTGCCTCTCAGCTAGCTAAGTGTCTAAGGAAAAAGTGTCAAATTTACGCTATTCAAGTTGGTTATGCAAACCAGAAAGACAAAGTATCTGCAATAGACAGCATTCCGATAGTGCAAGAATTTGTGGATGTCTTTCCTGAAGAGGTACCAGGACTGCCTCCGAAAAGGGACATAGATTTTACTATAGAGTTAATACCCAGGGCAGCCCCGGTGTCACGAGCGCCGTACCGGATGAGCGTACCCGAGTTGACAGAATTAAAAATGCAACTGCAAGAGTTGCTGGACACGAATTATATCTGCCCCAGCGTGTCACCGTGGGGAGCTCTAGTACTATTTGTCAAAAAGAAAGATGGAACCCTCCGTATGTGTATAGACTATCGTCAGCTGAACAATCTCACGATCAAGAATAAGTACCCCCTGCCTCAGATAGACGAACTCTTCGATCAAGTGAAGGGAGCAAAGGTATTTTCCAAGATCGATTTGTGATCTGGTTATCATCAGATCAGAATTAAGGAAGAAGACATTGCCAAAACCGCTTTCAGAACACGCTACGGGCATTACGAATTTGTGGTGCTCCCTTTTGGCTTGACCAACGCACCCGCTACCTTTATGTGTTTAATGAACAACGTGTTTCACAGGTTTTTGGACAAATTTGTGCTGATATTCATAGACGACATTCTGATATATTCTCGTTCCCATGAGGAACACAAAGAACACCTCCGGATGGTGTTGCAAACCCTTCGGGAACATCAGCTGTATGCCAAATTTAGTAAGTGTGACTTTTTCAAGGAGGAAATCCAATATTTGGGCCATGTGATTACCAAAGAAGGAATAGCTGTAGATCCGGAGAAAATAAAGACGATTATGGAATGGCCCATACCCAAGGATGTAGCCGATATCAGATCCTTTATGGGACTAGCTGGCTATTACCGAAGATTTGTGGAAGGGTTCTCAAGGATAACTTACCCTATCACTTCGTTGGAGAAAAAAGGAAAAGTATTTAAGTGGGCAGCGGAATGTCAGCAGATTTTTGATCGACTGAAGCATTTACTCACCACTGCACCCATCTTGAGTATAGCCGATCCTAATAAGGATTACGTTGTGTACTGATGCAAGTAAAGAGGATGTGGGAGGAGTATTAATGCAGGAAGGGAAAGTAATTGCGTATGAGTTGAGAAAATTAAAAGAGCATGAGCAAAAGTAATCTGCGTACGACCTAGAATTAACAACTGTTATTCATGCACTAAAAATGTGGCGCCATTACCTCTTGGGAAGGAAATTTCTGTTGTTAACAGATCACCACAGCTTGACTAATTATTTTAGTCAACCTACTTTGAATGCAAGACAAGGTCGTTGGGTAGATTTCCTAAGCGGATTTCATTTCGAGATCAAGCACTTAAAGGGCAAGGAGAACCGGGTGGCTGATGCATTGAGTCGAAAGGTGCAGTGTTTGTGCGAACTTTCAATCGGCAAGTGGCGAAATTCTCTGTTTGAACAGATTAAAGCAGCAACAAATCAGGATGATGAATACCAACAGATAAAACAGCAGGTACAACAATCAGATAATGAAAGTTTGCAGCAAGGTTATACATTGGACAATGCTGGTATGCTGTACTTTAATAAGAAATTATATGTAACTAATTCAAATAACCTTAAGAACCTGATTCTGGATGAGTTCCATACCAGCCACTATACTGGCCATCCAAGATACCAAAAGATGGTTACTGCACTAAGGAAAGATTACTTCTGGCCTAGAATGAAGAAGCAAGTGATTGAGTACTTGGCCAGGTGCTTAGAGTGTCAGCAGATTAATGAATAACATCAGCATCCGGCCGGGCTGTTACAACCTTTGCCAATTCCAGAATGGAAATAGGAAACCATTTCCATGGATTTTATAACTGGTTTGCCTCAAACAAGGAAGAACCATGATTCCATCATGGTAGTAGTGGATAAATTGAGTAAAGTGGCACACTTCATACCCGTGCATTCCACTTATAAAGCGGTACAAATTGCTCACCTTTTTATGCAAAATGTGTTCAGATTGCATGGACTACCAAAGGTAATCATTTCAGATCGAGATGTAAAATTCACATCCACCTTTTGGAGGACGTTGTTCGCTGAGTTGGGAACTCATCTAAACTTTAGCACTGCATATCATCCGCAGACCGATGGTCAAACCGATCGGGTGAATCAAGTGTTGGAAGATATGTTGAGGGCGTATGTGATGACGAAACCAACCCAATGGGAAGAATATTTGCATCTAGTGGAATTCGCATATAACATTGGATATCATACCTCGACACAACTAAGACCTTTTGAGGTTCTGTATGGGCGAAAATGCCGCACACCCTCAAGTTGGGGTGGGCCTGAGGATAAGCTGAGTTTGGGTCCGGAAATGCTTAAAGAGATGGAGGATATGGTGAAAAAGGTGCGTGCCAATTTGAAGGCTGCACAGGATCGGTAGAAAAGTTTTGCAGACAGAAAAAGAAGGTTTAAGGAATATCAGATTGGTGACCACGTGTTTGTAAGGATCCAAGCCAGAAGGAGCACATTGCAATGGAGTGGATGCGCCAAGCTAGCTCCTCAGTACTTTGGTCCTTTCCAGATCTTGGCTAGAGTGGGGCCGGTGGCTTACCAACTCGCCTTGCCGAGCCACATTAGAATTCAAAACGTGTTCCACGTCTCTGTCCTAAAGAAATATGTATACGACCCTAAACATGTGATTAAATGGCAAGATGTTCGGGTAAGAAATTTAGTCCAATGTTTTGGAACAAGAAGATACGCTTAATGGAAATTGATTAAATTATTGATTGTCTACAGGTCGAACCGGAAGGCGAGGTTCTCATCAAACCACAGAGCATTCCCAACCGGAGAGAAGTGCGGCTGCAGAAATGGGTTATTACCCAAATTAAAGTGTTGTGGCAGAACTATGGGCCTGAGGAGGCTACACGGGAAGACGAGGAAATCATGAGGAAAGTTTACCCGGACTTGTTTAATCAGAATAGACATCGGGACGATGTCCAATCCCACGGGGGGAAGATGTGATGACCCCGTAAAAACATGTAATTATGAAAGTTACTATGGTAAGAAACTTATGTGAATTATTAATTACTGTGTTAAATGATATTATTTATTTTATGAATGGAAGATATTTTAAAATGCTGGCAGTCTCCTAAAGGAGAATTTCTAAAAAAAGAAACAGTTATAAAAACTGAAAAGGAACTAACCCTTCAGCCAGGAAAAGTCCTGGGAAGGGGAAAAATCCCTGGTCTGTGAGGACAGAGGGGAGAGAGAACTGAAGAAAGAAAAAGAGAAAGAAAAGAAGGGTTAAGTCTGGTGAGGACCAGATAACCCTAGCACAACTGTGCAATAGACCTGTTGAGGGCTGCAGGCCTGCAGGACTGCTCGGGGGGAGAACCCAACATAGCGTTGGATCTCATGGCTGGGAGGATAAGAGCAAATCTTTAAATTGCAGGTGAACTTCTGGAGTTATAACTACTGGTGTCTAATAGACCAGGTATGTGTTATTCCTCTGAATTAAATTACTGTTTTGGTATGCTTGGTGTCTATATGGAAGGTATGACTGCACCTGAATATCTGTTAAGGATTAGATGGGACAACATGTATATAATATCATTACAAGTGTTTAAAAGTGCCTGAGACTGGCTAATCAAACACTAGGATCTATATGTTATATTATTTGCATAATAATTGTAAAGAAAACAAGCATGATAACTGTGTAAGAATAATGCCTGATATCTGTAAAGATAACTGTACAGAGGGCAAGCCAGACACCTGAAGAACAATGATGCATGATAGTTATCTAAGAACATTGCAAGTGCATATAAAAGTCTGATACGAGTAATTGTTAAAGAAAGATTTATGTTAACCGCGTGAAGGGGATACATGTAGTGTATCAGAATAATGCTCAAACCATATTGAAAATTGAAACATAGTAACAATACTTAGAACCTGAGGGTTCATATCAATATACAGAACATGCGAGAGCGTAAGGTATTTTACAGTCAACCATAAGCAGGGTTCTGTACAAAACTAGCATTATAAGAGTATAGAAAACTGATAAATAACACCTAACAGTCCTTTTCTAATACTTTCGGGGCATGCCGTGAGCCTGTGGAAACGGTTCATGGTATGGATGAAACCCTCGATTGTTTCCAAAAATGAAACCCTCGACCATCTCAAGAGGAGACCCTCGGCCGTTCCAATATGGAACCCTTGACTGTATTTAAAACTTGAAACGATTATAAATCTATTAAACAGGAACAAGTCAAACTAAAGATGTTTAACATAAAGCACATATCAACGTATCATGGCGTTACAGAACCGTCGTAGAGACGGCCATACAGTCGCTATTTCCATGCAAACCCTGATAAACTATAACAGAAATTATGGAGACGAAACCCTCGAAAGATTTACGTCTCAGCCTGTTAATAGAGAAACAAAGTATCCATAACGAAACGAGCGGTAAATATAGAACATTGGAATGGAAAAGACTTGCAATATTACATTTAAAAGCTCGAACCAATGGAGCATACATATATATATATATATATATATATATGTGCAATGAACAAACTGTAGGCGCAGAAACTCGAATGGAATCATGCATAACATATTGTGCAGGCATACGAAAAAGTTAACCATATATTAACAGTGGATAAATAGCCCGGATGAGTGCCACAAAAGTCTGTACATTAAATACTCCGAGAACCAGAGTCTAATGTGAACTCAGGGCATTCAAAATGGCACATTCCCAAACAACAGAAGCCATGATCTATCTCATTATGGTCCGGCGAGGGGAGCCGTGAATCCCTGAATATAAATATACAAATGATAACAAATAATACAACAAACACTGTAACCCGAGAAGGCGCAGGTACCAGCATGGGAAAGCCGACCTCGCATCTTAGCTAAGGTTCCGCTGAAGGTGGAAACCCTGAGTCACACATTGAAGAATGCCGTGAGGAAACCCCTTTCAGGCCGAAGGAAACACATAGAAATCTACCTGTTACTTCCGCCTTTTATATTAACCTAACTAATGTATTGTATGCGAAGGGTTCAGTACCTGGAATGTTCCGGCGATGTCATTCCAATCCACTCCTGAGTGGTAAGGGTTTGAAGCGCGCCCTGTACACAAAGATTCAATGGAATTAAACATGAATGTATTAACCCAACCGGTAAACGCAATAAAGAATGCATAGTATTATACCTAATGAAATATACAGTCGAAGTTATGGTTGCAGTGACAGATACCTGTGCTAGCTTGCCGCAACCTGGCATAGTTTGCAGGGTTAGAACCGCCATTTGGGAGCGAGGGCTCGGCCTTCCTCCAAGTGCACATGAACCCGCGAAGAACAACTCGGTGGGCTTTATGAGGCCAATAAAACCTGAAACGATATTGACCCTCAGATCAAAGGAGAAAATCCTCACCGTCCCTTGCATATGAGTTGGTGCGCGAACCCGGCAGACTTTCCAAAGTTTCACATGGTCTCTGTCCGGTGGATTGACACCTGGCCAGAGTAGGTAAGGCCATTTAGTTTCCCGACCACACTTGGCATGGAAACAGATCGGAAGGCAACAGGTGGCTTTTTTCCGTTGACCTCATTTGAATGGTGAGAATCTTTAAGGATTCGAATCCATAAGTCTTATGATAACACCAAGCTCGGTGATTAATAATCATATTGAAACATCATAGTGGCACGGTTAGTGCTTAATAATTACAAGTAAATATATATATTGTTATGGTTATTAGGATCGAGTTTATAAGGTCCACATGACAATAAGGTTACCACCATATAATTTTTTTTTTTATTTGCTGTGGAGTGTGACAGCTTCTAAAATGCAGCTATGGCCTTCATCCCATCATTATTCTGCAACACGCAGCCATCAACATAAGAAATATAAGAAATTTGAATGTAAAATATAAACAATAAAAACCCTATATTTCCCTCTACGATATTGAAGATCGTAGGAACAAAATAATCACAAATATAATTTTATGTTTACTGGAAACAGGCCTAACAGGAGGCTATTGGGTAGGGAACGTGAGGGCCACAGAGCCTCAACTTCTAACAGATTTTCCAGAATCAGAGGCCTTACAAACGGTGTATTTGGGAAGCAGCTGATCTCGAATCACGTTCTCCAGAATCTCTAGGCTCTTGCAGCGGACGCTCTCAGATTTCATAAAAAAACTCTCTTGACTGTAAAGAGTTAAAAAACGTTTGCAAAAATCTGAAATAAGCGCATATAGATTCAATAAAATCACCACCATTTCCTTCGGAGACTCCATATTTCTACACATTAAAAGCTCGTGAGTATAAGACCATAAATAATGCTTTGGAGGAAACTTCAAAGCTATTGCTGGGAATCAGCTTCCAACTGTACTACCATTTTGGCTCAACTACGCGGAAAAATACAATGGGGCATTTGAGCGCATCTCGACGGAACAGATTAACAGAGGACTTGATATATGAAGACACTTTGTTTGTTTCCATGTGATGAAGTGCATGGTTTTCCAAGGCCATGTCATTGCCGTTTGGCTCAATCTCTATGATGATTCCATAGCCTTATTTCTCTGACCAGAAAATTATTACTTACCACGAACTTCAATTGAATTTGGAAAAAAATAATTCAACGGTTTTTCATTTATTAGCTTAATATATCATTTTTTTAAAGCTAATAAATATCTTATATTTATTAATATAATTTAAAATAGTAAGCATATATATATAGGGGTTTAAAGCTAAAAGGTTATATAAAGTTAAAAGTTCATATATCTATATATAAATAAATAAAAGGTTTAAGTGTTTGGATGCTTAAATTGAATAATTCAATATTGATTTGTTAAGGTGGTTATTTGTTTGCTTTGTTTTTGTTTTTTTAATAGGATAAGAAGTTAATTGAGTGAAAATTTTTACATTTAAGATTTGAATTAAAAGAGTTCTGAGGATTATGAAGTTTTAGAAAGTGTAAGTTTTGGAAGTGATGATTGATGTTATGCTATTCATTATACTAATATTAATATTATTTTTAGCATCTCTTAATGAGAGGAGAGACATTTAGAGAAATTTTAGTAACCAGATGTAAATAATAAAAATGATAATTGATTCTATTTAATTTATTTAGCTAATATAGAACTTATTTCTTAGTCCTTCTCCGCTTAACATAACGTGTCAAAAAAAAATAATGAAGAAATACACACTGTTAAAATTATGACTAGTGTAAGATTCATTTTGCTAATATCAATCTCACATTTTTATCTTTCTAAATATCATAGGATGTAATAAATATTAAACTAATTATTCAAAATCCTTATTAAACATAAAAAATTAATCAATCAATTTAAATAATTATTTCCAAAATAGAATTTAATATATTAAAAACATTAAATAAAAACTTTACAACTTTTAATTCATAATAATAATATTAAACATGAATGAACAACTCACTTTAAATGAAGTGAATGCGGGCTGAGCTTTGGACTGTGAGAGAAGCAAGTTGAACTAGGGTTTGCAATATGGAATCAGTGCTAATTACCATGGAGGGGCGAGGAGGGGGAAGTTCCACTCCCTCCTACAGTCATGCAGTTTCGAACTGCTTCAAGAAACCAATGGAGGCAAAAACTAGGAGTATCAACATAGAAAAAAAAACATCAGATCACAGAAACATGAAGATAATCATGAGGAAGTCAAAAGATAGAAGACGACAGGAGGAGGTAGTTAGAGAGATTAGCACAAGAATATGTCAGGACTCTATAAACCTAGGTCAACCATTACACCCCGGGTTGTATTATGTGATCTAGCGCTACAGGTGCATAGGGATCACATGGCGGCGTATGTAGTAATATGCAAATAATAGGGATATGGCCAACGAAGAAGGCTTTGCATGCATGGATAAAGAACCATTAGAAACCTAAGGCAAAAATAAATCTTCACCTTGGGTCCAAGGGTTTCTTCATAGTCGTGTTCACAAACATAAAGGACAAAGACAGAGTGTTCAAAGGAGGACGATATTTTTATGTTGCTGCAAGACTCTACATGTGACCATGGGTGATGAATTTTGTCCCGGAACGAGAGACATTCACATGAGTGCTAGTATGGACAAGACTCTATTGCCTACCTTTAGATTATTGGCTGCCAGAATCCTTAAAAGCCACAGGCAATAAACTAGGTCATTTTTAAAAAATATCAGATGCGAATTTACAAGGAAAATACACCTCCTTTGCTCAAATATGAGTAGAAATGGACCTATCTGGAGCACTTCCTGACGAAATCATTCTAGAGGTATATGATGAAGAATGGGTGCAGGCGATGGACTATGAACATGTCCCATCAAATGTCCCAAATGTCATGAACACGTGCACCTCTTCAGAGACTTCCCATTAAGCAAAATGGAGAGCAATATAAAAACCAACACAGGAAAAGATATTGAAGGCTTTACTAAGGTGGGAGGCAGAGGAAAATGAGGGACAAAGAACCAGAAGAAAATCAACAAGGAGAAGCAACCAATTCATAATAGACTCAAGATATTAGAAGAAGAAGATGGGAAGAATCGAATGAACCAGGTACTGGAGGATAGTCCTACAGAGAAGGAAAAAGATGACAACATGGAGGATATAACTGAAAAGAGCAAACTAAAGAAGGATCTGAAAAGCACTATGGAACTTGGCAGGGACCATGAGATGAACCAAAGCGAGGTTGGAACGTAGGACCATGATCTGCAGGAAATTCTTGAAAGGGAGAATCTAGATCTAGAAAAGTTCTTGGAGCGGGGAACCACCAAAGGGGTTGATTCTCTACCACAAGAGGAGTTTGATAGAGTACAACAAATATTTCTTTGGAGATCTCAAGAAAATGGTTCTAGAGTGAAAAGAAACCATGATAGCTAGGAAAGAGAGGGGTAAAAATGATGGAGGCAACATCGAGACATGCTCCCAAGAACCCAGGCAGGAAAAGAGGAAGGAAAAGACAAAATGAGCTGCTGACAGAGTGTGGGAAACTCATGATCAACTCAGGTAAGATAAAAGGCCTTACTAGTTACTCATTTACAAACCTTCCTTAATGAAGCTTACAACCTGGAAACTTGAAGACAAGCTCAGGTTTCTTAGCTCATTGGAGGAGCTAAGAGAAAGATATCTTGTTATGCCCTGGAATCTCGGAGGGGACTTTAATATGATCAAATCTCTTTCAGAAAAAAAGCTGTGACCAAAACATTAGGCAAAGACTCCATAGCCTTTAAGAAATTCCTAAACGACATGAGGCTAGTAGATACAGAGATAAAAAATGGTACCTTTTCCTGAAATAATAAGCGGGGAGGGACTTCTCAAGTTACCTCTAAACTAGATAGATTCATAATATCTAAAGACCTCATTCTCATATGCCTCGACTTGTCTACTTTAATCCTCCCTTTTGGAGGCTTGGATCACTGGCCTGTCCAACTTGAAGCTTCTTTCATATGCACTCCGAGAAACAGACCTTTTAGGTTTGAAAATATTTGGCTCACTCACCCTGACTTCATTAGCAATAATGGAAAATGGCGGGTAGAAGATATGTTCGTTCAGGAAACTAATATGTTCGTTTTGCATTAGAGACTATAACACATCAAACTTAGTCTTAAATAGTGGAAGAAAAATGAGTTTGGAAATATATTCAAAGCCAAAAAAGAAGTAGAACAAAAACTACAGGGAATTAATCAGGTCTTCATCACAGACGGATTTACTGAAGAAAGTAAAATTTAAGCGGACTCTCTTCAACGGGAATGGGAAGACAAATGCAAGCAAGAGGAGATATTTTGAAAATAGAAATTGACAGTGTAATGGATAAATGAAGGAGAAAGAAACACAAAGTTTTTTCACAAGTTAACCATGGATCACAAGTCTCATAACAGGATTTCAAAACTCAGAGATACTCAAGGAAAACAATTCAACACCCACAAAGAAATAGAATCTGCTCGAGTACAACATATACAAAGCATAGCAGAGGAGCCTCTCATAGACAGATCACAATATAGCAACAATTTCACAAAGCACATTCCTAAGCTTGTAACAAGAGAAGATAATTACAATCTTAACAGGCTAGTGACTGAAGAGGAGGTCAGCGAAGTCGTCAAAGAGATGCAAAATGGGAAATCTCTAGGATCTGATGGGTTCAATGTAGACCTCTTCAAAGCATGTTGGGAAATCATCAAACAAGATATCCTTGATGTGGTGGAGGACTCGGGAAAAAAACTATTTTGAGGGCGCTTAATTCCTTGTTCATAACTTTGATTCCAAAGCAGGAAAAAACTATGACACTAGATAGATTTAGACACATAGCTTTATGCAATGTGGTGTACAAAATTATATCCAAAGTAATTGCAAACAGCCTCAAGCCCCTTCTTCCAACTCTTGTGTCTGAGGAGCAAACTGGATGTGTGGAAGGAAGAAAAATTCTAAATAACATCATTCGAGCTCACGAGGTGGTTCATTCTCTCAAGAGAAATAAGCAAGCAGGTATGATTAGACAACTTGACCTAGCGAAAGCTTATGATAAGCTAAGTTGGGCATACATCAGGGAAGTACTATAAGCGTATGGCTTTGACCATAAATGGATAATATGGGTAATGGCCCTTGTCACCCCAGCTAGTTTTTCAATCCTGCTTAAAGGCCCACCATCCATAACCTTTAGGGATTTGAGAGGCCTCAAAAAAGGAGATCTGCTCTCTTCCTTCCTCTTTATTCTCATGATGGAAGGTTTAGGAAACACGATTAAATCAACCAAAGAAGGAGGAAGAATCCAAGGACTCAAACTCACCCTAAATGGGGATGCCTTGACTCATCAATAATTTGTGGATGACACTATGCTACAAGGCACACCCACAGTCAAGGAAGCTAAAGCTTACAAGCAAATCCTGAACAATTTTGCTATTGCTACTGGTGCAGAGGTAAGCCTTATCAAATCGAAGATTTTATTTTTTAATACTGACATTGCTATTTAGAGAAACCTCACCATAATTCTCGGCTTTCAAAGAGAACAACTACCCACCAAATATCTTGGAATACCTCTAATGGACAAACCTCTGAACAAGGTAGTTTGGGAGCCAGTCACTAATAAACTCCAAGACAAAGTCCAGAAATGGACAAGAAGGTATTTGAATTTAATAGGAAGGCTAGTGCTAACAAAAGCTATCCTACAAACTATTGCCATCTTCATGTTTTAAGCCCTTCCTTCTCCTAAAGGAATTTTGCAACACATCAAAAATATCCAAAGAGACTTTCTTTGGGGAAAATGGGAGAGAAAAAGGAATGGGGTTTTGTAGCATGGAATAAGATCTGTAAAATACACATTAGATTATATGGAAAAGTGACTAAGCCAATTCACTCTATTAGCATAAATATATTCAGAAACATGCAACAAACTAATGAGAATGGTGAATTAAGTCAAAATAGGAGGTGGAATGAGCCCATATAATTACCCATTTCTACGGCTCATCATCACCCCCTACTAAGTGGCTTGCTCATCCTTTGAGCAACTAATCTAACTCTTCATATTTAATGGCTCTGACAGATTCCCTGACATCCCAAGCCTCTGATGTGATGTCTTCCTCTCTATCATGGAAACCTGCTTTCCTATCCACTTCTTCCAATTGCTTCTATTCTTCCTCCTCCTTAACTCCTTCCAACAGTCCTAGTAAGACCAATCTAGTTGGCTTTCAAATTTTGCATTGAGTGCTTATATAGGGGCACTATCCTCATGGCTTCCCTCATCCTGTTTGGGGAGTGATACTCCCTAATATTTAGGCTATGTGGAAATGTATTCCACCTTCTCATGCATGCATGAATATAGTCATCACCAAACAATCTCTCCATATCCTCGAAATGAGCAATAGCCTATGCTTGCTTGTCAACATAGTTAGGGAGAACTTGAGGATTAGCTACAAGGTGTTGGTGGGCATAGATGAGAGCCAAGGGTTCTGTTGGTTTTTCTCTAATCATCAGGGGATCACTCAACTCTTTTTCCATCATTTTCTGAATTTCCACTGCTCTCTGTTCTTCGTGGCTCATCCAATATGTCATAACCATGAGATGCAAGTCTACCAATGCAGCATTTGGATCCCATAAATTCATGTCAGTAAGTGACATTTTGTGAAGGTAAAATTCTACTAGCTTTGATTTATCCTCGACTGAACTATGATCACATAAATGCATAAATTGGCTATAACCTTGAAATGGTATTGTGCTCCTCTGGGCCAATGTTTTAATCTAAAATTGGAACCACTGATCTTTAAGGTATAGGGAATATGATTTGGCTAGCTTCCTGCACTGTAATTCTTCCATTTCCCAAATGGCCATGCATGCTAACTAGGCTTCTTTTTCCTGTAGCTGCCTTTTCAAAATCAACACTTCAGTTTCTACCTGGAACTCTTTTTCTTGTTGTTGTTTCATCAATGTCTCACTGTCGGTCTAGGATTCTTCTCCTTGTTGATGTCTCTCTACTGCCTCACTATTTGCCTGGGGTCCCTCTTTCTGTTGTTGTCCTTTCAAGATTGAAAACTCATTTCCTCCTTCAGGTTCCCTTTCTTGTAGATGTTTTTTCAACAATTCATTTTCTTCCAGCAATTGAGCTCTTTTGATGCTCTATGTATGCCTTACCATGCTCAATTCTATGCTCATCTATCTCAACTTGTTTTCCATGTGCCCTAAGTCTTCGACACCTTTGGATTTTTCACTCTACATCCATGTGTGGGTCTTGACACTTTCCTTTTCTAACTCGAAGAAAAGAGGAATTGCAAACTTTTGTGGGATGATCTTCCCACCTTCCAGAAGGTTGTAGTAGGAGCCTAAGTTAGGCTGAGGTCTAGGCTCTGGTATCTCTTTTTCCTTATCTTCCATTTGGGACTATTCTTCTGCCTTCTTTTCTAGTTTTTTAGTTTCTTTGAGCTTTGCTAATGTCTCCTGTAGAGAGGTTTGTGCCTCCTGTAGGACTTCTTTTAGAGTCCATTAATTTGATCCTTTCCTTCCAGGTAGAGGTCTTAGGGCTTCCCCTCTTGTAAGTGATGGAAATTTTGAATGGAGATTCCTCCTTTGTTATAGTAGGTACATCCTCAATGATGATGGGTTCTTTCAAAGGTGCCTAAGGCTTGCCCATCTTGATTATGGTGCTCTTTTGAGCTTTGAAATAAATATATGGCTATCTTTTTATTTTCCCTTTTAGCTTAGTTGGAGTACTAAGTGAAGCAAGAATAGTCACCGCTTCTCTTGCTAGTGTCTCAGAAGAAACTTCTTCTTACAATTTTTCTTCTTCTTATTCTGCAGTTTTGCCTATGTCTACTGTCTCTAATGTTGTTTTTGTTGTCCCTGGTGTTGTTTTCACCTCTACTTCCTGAGTCTTTGCCTTTCCTGTGGCAGCCTTTTTCTGAGCTATCTTGGGCTTCTTCTTTTCAGTTCTTGTCCTTTTCCTTTTCAATGTTGTGGCCTTCCCTTTTTCTTATTTTGATGTTGTTTTCTTCTTTGTTTTAGGTCCAACTGTGGTTGTGTCAGGTTTCTCCTCTCCTCTCTGTTTTTCTTCTTTTTCTTCTTCTAATTGAATATTTTGTGCTTCTTCATGGATTTCCTTCTCAATTTCCTCTTTCTGCTCCTCCTCTTCACTGCCAGATGGGCTAAGGTCATCAATGAGAGTTTTTATGTCATCCTGTCTAGTCATGTTCTTGAAAATTCCCCAGGCTATAGGGATTGTGTATGTGTGTAGGGCATCCTCCACTAGTAATTTAATGAGCCCATTTGAACTAGTTGGTCTAGAATGCTTGCATTCAATTTGGTGCTACATTCTATCAAAGATTGGAGGATAAAATATGGAAGACTAAGCTTTCTAGATGCAGGTAGGTCCATTCCATATCTGAGTTCATGTAACAATATGAAATGATAGCCATAGACTATACTGTATCTTCCTTCACATGAGATATATTTCATGATATTGTAGCTGACCTCACCCCATGGATAAGGTATAATTTTCCTTCTGGTCCCATTCTTATCCTCCACCATATGTTCATCAGGCTGGAAAGAGGTCTTTTTAGCAACCTGTCCTAGTGGTTGTTCTTCTTTGCTCCAGGGGAGCCCAAGTGGAAGACTTGTAATTCTGCTGACGAATTTTAGTGTGAGTTATATGGTTAGACCCCTAAAACTAACTGTAGCATGGGATTTTGAATGGGGTCTTAAATATATTAAAAATTCCTCTGTAACTTTCTCATCATATCCATGAATTTTCTCAAAGAAAGGCATCCAATTTTCCCTGGTAAAGAGGGCTACCGCTTTTGGGTCTTCATGCAATTTGGTGGAATTCAGAGGCTGCTTTCTCATAAAACCACCTGTCATGATGTTGAGTGACTGCTGGAAATTCTTAGGTGAGGAGGAAGGCAACAAATTTTCAAATTGGAAAACAAAGGATCAGCTGAGGTTTTTTCTGGAACCAAAGAGGGTTTTTTGTGTTTCTTCTTTTTAAAAAAACAAATTGTACTTTTCTTACCCTTAAAACTCTATTCTCAACATCAGTTCTCTTTTTCTTTTTTTAGAAAAACACAGAGAGTAATACAATGCTTTTCTTCCACAAAGTAAGCAAACCACCAAGTGAAAATTCACTATTTACAAGCTTAATTTCTTATGGTTGCATCACTTCTTCATATAGGAGAATACGGGGAAGAAAGAGACAGACTTTTAGTGCAGAGAGTAAAATGGAGAGACTGTATATATTACCGAAAAACTTTTGTTTTCACTTTCCCTCTCTTTTTCACCTTAGTACTTTACCTCAAATCCACCACCTTTTGTAGATAATTAACATGCAGAGTGGGTTGTCCGAGCTTACCTTCTCTCGAGCTCGAATTTGGCATAAAATCTCGAATTTTCCCTCAGCAGAGCTATTCACTAGCCTTCCTGTAGAAAGGTTCCTGTAGACTGTGTTTCTACTCCTATATAGTGTGATAATGCTCCTGTAGAGCCCGATAAGCAGAAGAGTTTTGAAACTAGCAGAGAGCAATTGTTTAGAGGTTTTGAAGGTGGTAGGTGAGTTGTTGTAGCCGAGAACTCATCGATGCAAATGAAAGAAAAGGTGGTGGAGGCTTCGACTCCAATGTACTTAAGCTTATGGTGTTTTCTGCGGTGACAAGGTGAGGTGGCAGGAATGGTACATTATCCGCATATGGATTGTTGGTCCCTACTGCATTGCCATTATGATACTTCATGTCGCCTGCCCGTAACCACTTCCATCATTCCAGTTATCCGCCACCACCACTACCTATTTTGAGTTTTTCTTCCCGAGTTGACTGAACACACGTGTCAATTGCATCCACTAGATGTTGTTTGAATTAGATGAGGCATGTTCAAACTGGACAAGGGTGGCCAGTTAGCTAGCCACTGATTTCGTTTAATCGTGACCATATCAATGGTTCATGCAGTTTCTAAATCATATTCATGTAATAGAGGAATGGGTTTAGCCACTGACCTTTTAGTCCCTACTGTGCTTTGCATGTTCATACTTTGGCATTTTGTTCTTAGATTGTTGTTGTTGTTGGCTACTCATGGCTTCTGAACTGGTGACCAGACTATCTCATGCTAGTGATCTTATTAATCAGGAATGACCCCTTGCACGTTGTATACACCTATGGCTACATTGACCCTACCTCTGGAGCTTGTTTTTTTAAAGGGATCAGTTGTTACAGGAATCCTGCAGGATTTCCTGTAACTGTTTCTCCCTCTAAATTTTATAGCTGAGGCTTGAGCAAGGACTGAACAGATAGCTGAGGAAGGTTCTGAAGGAAAAATAGATGGTATGCACTAGGTAAGAAGCAAGTCAAGGATGTTGTTGTTTTACTCTTCATCATTTTTTCTAAAAACAAAAGAAACAAATTTTTTGTGTTTTCCGTGTAGGGAAGAAAGAAGCGAGTGGAAATGTAGTGTTGCGGGGATGGAATGGAGAGTTAGGAGGATGAATGGTTGCAGGGAGGTCCACAAGTCTTCTGGACAAATTTCTAGCTGTCTGATTCTTTTCTGAACTTGATTTCGAGCTCTTTGTGGTTTCTACAGCAGCCTCCTATAGAATCCACAGAGCTTCTCGTAGGATGAAAAATTTCCAGAACAAGTGAGACCAGGGCCTGGGAAAAGACAATGGTGATGGAGAAATGATCTGTCAAGGGTCTATTCACCCCGGTCATGCCCCTTTTTTCCTGTGACCCTCCTACAATATCCAATGCATTGAAAATAAGTTAGTTTTTCTGTTTTTTCCTGTCTTTTTTTCATTTTTTCTCCCTTTTTTTTGAGATAGTTGGAGCACCTACAGGAGGTTTTCACCCTAATTGCCTGCTCTGAGCACCTCCCGGATGTTTTAACCTATGGATTTTTTTTATTTTTTATTTTTTGATATCTAGGGTGTGGGTGGAGTGGAGGCAGAGACCTGCTCCACTACCAACATTGTTTTACTCAGATTTCCAATGAATTCCTGCTTGGAGAGGGGCTTTCTGTAGATATTTAACTGATGCCCATTGACGAGAATGAGGATGGATTTTTCATCAATGGTCCGGATCAGAATTGAATCATTGTCATTGCATTTTTCTACTATGTACGGTTCCAACCATCTTGTCTTCAATTTGCCCTTGAAATATTTATATCTTGAATCATACATCAATGCCCAATCTCCTTCTTGGAATTGTTTTTCTTTGAGCTGTCTGCCATGCCATATTTTCCTTTGAAGTTGGACTACCTCTAAGTGGAGAAGGGCCAGCAATCTTTGTTCATCCAATCTATTTAGCTGAAGTAACCTTTCCTTTTGTGCACAACTGAGATTTAGGTCTAGCTAAGCTGCCATCCTTAAAGTGTTATATTCAAATTCTATTGACAGCAAAGCCTTCTTCCCATAGACCATCTCATAGGACATGAACCCTGTGGTGGTCTTCCAAGTGGTGTTGTAGGCCCAGGTGGCCTCAACCAATCAATCTGCCCAATCCTTTCTACTGCTACTCACTACCTTGGTCAAAATTCCTTCCAAAGCTCTGTTAGTGACTTCCACCTATCCATTCACTTGCAGATGATAATGAGTGGAAGTTCTATGCTTAATTTTGTGGTGTGTGAGCAAGTCTTCAATCAGATTGGATGTAAATTGACTCCCTTGATATGTGACTAATTCTCTTGGATAGCTAAACTTGTAGAAGATATTTTCTCTCAAAAACGTAGCTATTTTTCCTTCTGTTGTTTCCTTGATCACCTTTGTTTCTGCCCATTTTGTCAGATAATCAGTGCACACAATGATGTAAGATTTTTGTTTTGAAGGAGGGTTGATGGGACCGACAAAGTCCATGCCCCACTTCTCAAATGGCTCGAAAGTCACTTGAGGTTGCAGGGGCATCTCATCCTTTGGAGTAGGTTTCCGCATCCTTTGACATCAGTCACCCTGGCTGATATATCTCCTGACATCTTGATGAAGAGTGGGCCAATAGGAACCTACTTGCAGAATTTTGAAGGCAATCCTCTTTGCTACAAAATGGCCCCCATAGGCCCATCATGATAGGTTAGGAGAATGTCAAAAACTTCTTCCTCCCTGACACATCACCTCAAAATCTGATTTGGGCCAAGTTTGAAGAGATTGCCCCCAATCCAGGTGAATGGGTCACTTTTCCTCATGATCTTGCTTTTCTCTTGTGAGGATAGGTGTGGCGGAAACTGTGTTGAACCAAGTAATTTGCTATATCATCAAACCATGGAGAGAGTACTGAGATAGAAAATAAGTGTTCATCTGGCATTTGATCATCCACCATTCCTTCTTCACCTACAGGCAGATCTAATCTAGACATAAAATCAGCAACAACATTTTCCTTACATGGCTTATCAATAATGATTAGATCAAATCACTGCAATAAAAGTAACTATATAACAATACAAGCATTTATGTTTGGTTTGTTCATTAAATACCTAATTCTAGCATGATCAATGCGTATGAATGTTTCATAGCTGATGATGTAGTATCTGAACTTATTTAGAAAATGGACTATAACTAGGAGCTCTTTTTCGGTTACAATGTAGTTTAATTCTGCCTTGGACAAGTTTTTACTTATAAAATATATGGCATAAGGAAGCTTCTCATCAACTTGCCCTAAGGCTGCTCTTATCACTTTCTTCGAGGCATTTGTATGAATGTGGAAAGGTAGTGCCCAGTTTGGACCTCTCAAAATTGGGGCAGTCACGAGTTTAATTTTCAAGGTATCCAGAGCCTCTTGACAGTTGTCAGTCCATATGAACTCAGCATCTTTCCCCAAAATACCAAACAACGGAGAGGCTATCTTACTAAAATCCTTAATGAATCTTCTATAATACCCTACTAGGCCTAAGAAACTTTGAACATCTCTTACCTTTTGAGGAGGTGGAACCCTTTGGATGATGGCAATTTTTTTGGATCCACCTGTAATCCTTGCTCAGAAATTGTATGACCTAGCACGATCCCTTCAGTCATCAAGAATTCACATCTTTCAGGGCTGAGGGACAGGTTCATTTCAATGCACTTGGCTAAAACTTTTCCCAAGTTAGTCAAAGCCTCCTGGAAGTTAGAACCATAAGGGGTAAAGTCATCCATATAGATTTCCACTGAATCATGAACTAGTTGAGCAAATATACTTAGTATTGTTCTCTGGAAAGTGGCGGGAGCATTGCACAACCCAAAAGGAAGGACCCGGTATGGAAAGGTAGCCCAAGGATGAGTGAAAGTGGTCTTATCTTGGTCTTCTAGGCTGATTTGGATCTGGTTGTACCCGCTAAACCCATATAGGAAGGAGAAGAACTTCTTCCCCGCCAA
The DNA here is from genome assembly GCA_000404065.3 of Pinus taeda. Classification (NCBI taxonomy): domain Eukaryota; kingdom Viridiplantae; phylum Streptophyta; class Pinopsida; order Pinales; family Pinaceae; genus Pinus; species Pinus taeda. The sequence goes on along the minus strand of APFE031447485.1, from coordinate 31,243 downwards.
GCCATCTAACGCTTGGTCGATGAAAGGCAAAGGAAAATGGTACTTCTTGGTGGCCTTCTTGATAATCAACATATATTCTCCACTTCCCATTTTTCTTTGGCACTAGCACCAAAGGAGAGACCCATTCGCTGTCAAAGGTAGGGTAGATGCATCCTGCATCCAACAACTTTTGCAGTTCTTCTTTGACAATGTCCTTGAGGGCTGGATTCATCCTCCTTTGAGGCTGCTTGACTGGTTTACAATCTTCTTTAATGAAAATGTAATGAGTACAGACTAAAGGGTGGACTCCCTTCATCTCCTTATAGCTCCAAGCAAAAGCATCCAAGTGGTTTTTCAATAAGCCACATAGTTATTTCTCCTGAGAGGTGGATAGGGATGAGTTTATCTTCAAGGTTCTTTCTAGGCCGAATTCCACATTTTTAACTCAGAGGGAGGTCAGCTGAGCTACACAGAGATCAACTAAGGGATTGGCTTGGGCTTCTTCCACCAACGCTTCTAATGGAAACACACTGGGGGGTGGATTCTGAATCAAGTTTTCAATAAAATCATCCTCAGTTTATGGGCCCCACATGGTAGCTTCTACTATACACAATGGTGTGGAATAGACTTCATCTTCATCTTCCTCCTCCAACCAGAGACGTAAATCATGTTCTAACAAAGGTTGGGCAGGAGGCTATAGGAATAGCTGCTTGGACATATGCCCATTCTTGATTGTCATGTTCCCAGCTCGACAACTGAGGTAGGAATTTGCAGTAGGCAACCAAGGCCTTCCCAGGATGAGAGGATACCCAGTGAGCTTTATCTTTATTCGGAGAACCAGGAAGTCAACAAGGTACTCCCAAGAATTGATGGAGACCATTCATTCTCAGGGAGCCCTGAAGGTTGAGCTTGAGAATAGTGTCCTTGGTCATCACATTAATGGCAGCCCCAAGATCAATCAGGGTATGGGGGATTACAGTGCCATTCATGTGGACATCGACTACAGGACTCCCAGGGTCTAGATATTTCGAACAGATTACCTGCCCCAACATCAGGTCGGATAGTTGTCCTATGACATTGATAGTTGGAGCATCTCTCTTGCACTTGTCTGGGTGCCTGAAGCACTTCTCTCTTATCATCTTGTTGTATATAGGAACATCCTTTCTGGCTTGGAGAAGTGGTATTTCAATTCTCCAAAAATTTCAGTTTCTTCTGGCGTTGGTTGAGTGGTTCTAGTTAATCTCTCACGAAAGGGTGGAATGGCTTCTGGTTCATTTTCCTATTTTTCTTTGTCATCCTCCTTAGGGGGAGGTTGGTTATCTGGTAGAACCTTCCCAGATCATAGGTTAATCTCCTGAATTTCCACAGCATCGGTTGGGCATGATGTTTCTCCACTATATACTTGTTGGGCCTGTTTGTTATTAGGGTTTGGGTTCGGTTGAATAGGTATTTGTGGTTGCCTTGGTGGAGCAAGAGGTAGTGGTTGTGGTTGAATAGGTGGTGGAGGCAAAAGACTAGGAGGAGAGTTGTATTGGGACCTCCACCCCTGATGTGGTGCATTCCACTGAGGTTGTGGCTGAGCATAAGAGTAAAATGATTGAGAAATTGACGGAGCCTGGTATTGAGGTGAATACGACCAAGGATGGGGTGTGGACCAGGAAGGATGAGCATGGGGACTCTAAGAAGGCATGGAAGTGGCTTGATTGGGGTTGTATTAGGTCTGGGATGTCCCTTGCATTCCCTATTGGTAAGGTCTTGGCCCATGTGGCTTCCTTTGGTTCATGAAATAGAGTGGCTCAGTGGCTCCATCGGCCCATTGATATGCAGCTTTAAGTTCGGGCAAGGAAGGGCACTGATTCGTAGGATGGTCTTCTTCATAGAATGAACACACTTCTATACAGTTCGATGGACATTCGTTCTTATGATGCTTTCTAGTGCACCTGGGACGAAAGATGGCCAAAGCCCTTTCAACTTCCTCTTGTTTCCTTTTGATATGCAAGGTATCCATTTCCATGGCAAGAGTCTCCCTCATCTCACTCTTGAAATCTTCTAGTTGATTCTCAAGTTCGCTTCTAAGGAATGAACTGAATGAGGATGTACTGGCTAAAGGTTAACTTCCCCTACCTCTCTTTCTGGCTGACCTATAATGGTTTCTAAACAAAGTCTTTATGTCATCATAAGGTAGTTGGTAGATGTCTCCCCTAGCCAACAAATGGAGGGTATCTAGAAGGTCTTCAGCGACTCCTCTGAGCAGGACCAAATTTAGAGATTTGGGGTCAAGTGTGCATCTGGCCCTTTTATAACCGAGCTAAAACCTCTCTTCATAGTCTTCTAAGGACTCATCACTTCCCATGGTCATTCGAAAGATTTCTTCCTTGGTATCCTTTGATCTATAGTAGTCCTGGTATTTATTGTTAAAGGCTTACTGCATCTGAGCCAAGGTGGTGATGCTGTTTCCAGGTAACCCCATGAACTAGCACAATGTTGCATCCTCGAGGGTAGAAGGAAATCGTTTCAACTTTTTCTCATCTACTGCATAGTCATAGGTTCGACATAGAATAACAAATTCAAACAAGAAGCTATTAGGATCTTTGTATTCAATCCATGGAAGTGAGGTAAGGCTGAAAGACTTATGTTTTTCATTTTAGTGTCCCCATTGGTCTCCTTGATAGGAAAGGCACCTTCTATTCTTTCCCCATTTCCTCTAACATTTCCGTTTTCACGCATGGTCTCAAGAGGAATGGTTTCTTGCTCGTCTTCTCTTATAGGATCTTCATATATCTCTGGAGGTTCACCTATAGGTTCTTCTGGATCACTGCCACCAAAGAAGAGATAAAGTTGACTTAGTGATGTGCTGGGGGTGTTAGGTAAGAATTTTCCTGAATTGTCTTTGTTCCTACGAGGCATGAAAGGAAATCTCCTTTTGGGTGATGTTTGTTTTTCTGCTTGTACCTGCAAAACTGAAATGGATTGAACAACAATTTGCAACTAAATGAAATGAATCTTGCTGAAATGGAATTGTAGAATTGACATGAAAGCAAGAGATGACTAATCTACTTTACTGGAATGGAAATTGCAGAATTGAAATGAAAACAGGAAATGCCTAATCTATGTTTGCTGAAATAAAATTGCAGAATTGAAATGAAAGAAGGAAATGCCTAATCTACGCTTGTTGAAATGAAATTGCAAAATTGAAATGAAAGTAGGAAATGCCTAATCTACTTTTGCAAAGTTGAAATGAAACAACTACTCTACTTTTGTTGAAATAAACTACTTACTAAAATGTTGCAGTAGAAAATAGAAGAAAAGCAGTAATCACAAAATACTTTGACACATCCTCGGCAATGGCACAAAAAAGATGGTGGGCCCTAGTATTGCAGAAATAATGTTGCAACTCCTGGTGTTTCCTTTTTTACTTTTATCAACCCGGTAGTTCATAACAAACTTGGGAGCGACAGTGTTGTATGCACAAGTACTAGCTCTTACTACAATTTGTCACTTGATCAATTGGTGCAAGTTCGCTAGGAGGTTAATCCAACTTATATGAGTTCTCAGAAGAAGCTTTAACTCTGATGAAAGAAAACTAACTCTACAAGGGCTATTCTATATGCAGAAAGAGAAGGAAAACTGAAATGAAACGCAAACCCTAGCAAACCCTAGTTTACCTACTAACCCTACTTTTGCAAAAAAAGAGATGGAAACTAATGAAATGAGTGTCACTGACTACTAAAAAGGTAAATTTCATTTATTCACGATACTTCTGAAAAGAAATGAGAAGAAATTATTTTTTGTACTTTCGAGCATTTTTATGTGAAATTATTATGCTTGTGATTTATCTGGTTGTGATTGTGCAGAGGTTTGGTGGTGAAGGAAGGTGGATTTGGTTGTTGTAGAGGTGGAGGAAGGTGGGGAGAGATCCTAAGAAGCCCCTAGTACCCTTCTGGAGACTTTCATAGCAATGAGACTTCCAAAAGTCACTCACGAGAAATTGTATAGAAGGCTGCAAGGGATCTACACGAGGATCTACGGGAGGAGGCCGAGAGTTATTTTTAGAGTTTCGAAGGTGGAAAAATTATGGGAAAGGGGAACTAAAGGCTAGATGAAGGTCTTGAGGTGTCTAGAACTTGTCAAGGAAGATCAAGGACGAGCGTGATGGTTGGATTTGTTCAAATCTCAAAAAAGCAGAATTTAGGGCAGATTAGCGAAATGTTGCGAACGATTTGGGAAATCTATCAGAAGTGAGTTGATGCTAGCTATTTTATAGAGGGATGGTGAGCTGAGATGTCGTGCAAGATATCTGCACATTTACTTATCAAAACTGACCGAAGAAAGAACTACAAACAGAACTTTGTCTAGCTTGACCTAATTTCTGACCTATAAACAGAAAATGCTAAATAGTACCCTATGAACAGAAAAGCATGTGAGAAAACTATGGAAAAAGAATAGGAAATGATCTAAGCAGATGAATCTGAACCAATATCAATTTTCCAAATCAAGTTATCACATTAGCAGTTGCATGGAAGAGCAAAAACTATGTTTTTCGTGGCAATAGTAGTGCCTTGACCTCAAATCATAGTCCGAGAAAGGGAGAAAGGAGATCAAGGCCTACTATTGGCCTCTTTTTATCTTTTTTTGTCACTGTAGTAACTTACTTTAGCAACTTGTAATAGAAACAACTATACTAACCATCAAAACGCAACCTAATCTAACAAAGTAAAATGAATCTATACAACAAAAATTAACTCATGAATGGAAACAAAAACATATAAGTACACAGTAGGAGGTGCTGGGAAGCTTGGTTTGGGCCCTAACCCAAGAGCTTCAGCCCTCTGAAAGAGATCGGTGTTGGCTCAAAAACTGTTTCATCTTAATTATCAAAAATAGCAGTTACATTACATAAACTGTTCTTGAAAAGGAACTCGAAATGAGCCGAACACAATACTGCACAAAAATGTGAAAATCTACTAATAACTCGCTAAACTATTGAGCCTCTAAGCCTTCTTATTTATACAAATGGGGACTTCCAACAATCCTCCTAAAATCAAGGAACTCAGCTTCCTAGAACTGAAGATAAACAACAACCCTAGTTGACTTGCTCGACTGCCCCTTAGAATCATCAATGTGGGCCTTTGTGCTTCGAGTTGCTGATAGAAAATTTGAGAAAAGGGGTCATTAATGAAGGAGACACCCCCCTACAAGTCCTCTTCCTTGTTTTCCTCGATTTTGGCTGCCATTTGCTCATGAATCTCTTGTTTTTGTCCAAAATTGTCTAAAACATCTGCATAAAATATACATTAGACTACATGGCAAAGTGACTAACCCAATTCACTCTATTAGCATAAATATATTCAAAAACATGCAACAAACTAATGAGAATGGTGGATTAAGTCGAAATAAGAGGCAAAATGAGCCCATAAAATTACCCATTTCTCGGGCTCATCACATATTCAACTATAGTTAACCATGGTTGACCAAAGTCAAACATTGTCAACCTTAGTCAACTAAGGTCATCCTCGGTTGGTCACAATGAAGATTTAAAAATGTTTAAGAATAACAATATTAATATTAATAAATTTGACTAAGAATAATAATTATATCAATATTAATATTAATATTATGACGTTGAAATTGTACGTAAATTTATCCAACGTCACAATATGATAACCATTGTCGCAATGTTACATTGCATTGAAATTTGTCCAATATCGTCGGACATTACAAAATCTGTTCAACCACATTCAATATTGTTGTTGAATATGTTCAAATATGTTTGATTATACAGCGTTACAATGTTAACCATTGTCACAATTTTACATTACATTGCAATCTCACCAACTTCACAATCTAACATTACAAAATGTTGTCTGTCACATTTAATAATGTGGTTGAATATGTTCGACTATATTTCACTATGTTTGACAATCAACAGTGTTCAACTTCAACAAAACATAATTTCCTATTAATATTATTTATTAATATTCAAAATCAAACATATTGTGACTTCAGAAGGGTACGCAAATCCATCTAATGTCACAATGTTATATTACATTGCAATTGATCCAACATCGCAATATGACATTACAAAATTAGTCAACACATTTACTAATCTGTTTGACTGTGTTAGACTATGTTTGATAGTCAACACTCTTCAAATCTGGTTAAACATATTTACTTATTATTATTATTAACTAATATTAATAATCAAACATAGTGAACCACATTAGTCAAACATAGTCAAGCATAGTTAATCATGGTTGACGATATTGAACTACGGTTGATCATCGTTGACCATGGTCAATCATGATCAATGATTGACTATAAGTCAATCTTAATTGAATATTAAATGATTGATTACAATTCAACCATGATATCCCATGTTTAAATAATTGACTGTGATCAAAATTGGTCAACCCTATATTTACCATATTTAACAATAATCAACCTTGACAATCACTTGGTTGAAAATGGTTGAAAACCATAGTCAACCATTGTGATCCATTGGCAATGGTTAGAAACCATGGACAACCATTGCTAACCACTTACAATTTTTGAATGTGGTCAACCATGGCCAACCATGGTCGACCATTGTCAACTATTGATAATGGGTGAATATGGTAACCATTGTCAACCATGGTCAGCAATTGACTATGGCAAAATATGGCCAGCTATTGTCAACCATTGACAATGGTCAACCATTATTAACCATGGTCAATCATTGTTAACTGTGGTCAAGAACTGCCAACCATTACTAATTATTGTCAGCCATGGTAAATGGTTCAATATCGTCAACCATGGCAAACCATTATCAATCAATAACAATGGTTGAATATGGTTAACCATGGTCAACTATTGTCAACTATGGTCAACCATTATCAATGAGAATATGCCAGCATTAACCATGGTCAACCATTACAAATCGTTGTTAAATATGGTCAACAATAGTAGATCACTATTAACAATGGTCAACCATGGCCAATCATTGTCAACCATTGTCAACCATTACCAACCATGGTTAACCATTAACAACGATAAACTATAGTCAACCATGGTCAACCATTAACAACAGTGATCTATAGCTAACCATAGACAACCATTATCAACCATTGAATGGACTTCATATGAACATACCATCAAATTCTTTGGTCTGATACCTCCATGCATACGCTTCTAAAATGCAGCTATGGCATTCATCCCATCATTACTCTGCAACATGCAGACATCAATATAAGAAATTTGAAGGTAAATATAAACAATAAAAACCGTATATTTCCCTCTACGATATTGAAGATACTAGGAACAAAATAATCCTAAGTATAATTTTATGTTTACTCACATACTGCAAACTGCAAACAGTCTTAACAGGGGGCTATTGGGTAGGGAACGTGAGGGCCACAGAGCCTGAACTTCTAACAGATTTTCGTTGAGCGAAAGATTCCTATTGTTATTAGAGGTCTTACAAACGTTATATTTGGTAGCCAGCTGATCTCGAATTACGTTCTCCAGAATCTCTAGGCTCTTGCAGCAAACGCCCTCCGATTTCATAAAAAACTCTCATGACCGTAAAGAGTTAAAAAACGTTTCCTTCGGAGACTCCATATTTCTACACATTCAAAGCTCGTGAGTATGGGACCATAAATAATGCTTTGGGGGAAACTTCAAAGCTATTGCTGGCAATCTGCTTCCAACTGTACTACCATTTTGGATTAGCTGGGAATTTGAGCGCCTCTCATTGTTTTCCAAGGCCAAGTCATTGCCGTTTGCCTGAATGTCTATAAATGATCCCATAGTCTTTCTGACTGACGAGATAATTATTACTTACCACGAACTTCAATTGAATTTGGAAAAAGAAATTCAACGGTTATTCATTTATTAGCTTAATATATCATTTTATAAAGATAATAAATATCTTTATATATATTAATATAATTTAAAATAGTAAGCTATTATATGTATATGTATGGGGTTACAGTTAAAAGGTTACATTGTTAAAATTTATATAAAATTAAAAGCATATATATATGTATGGGTTATATTGTTAATTCAATATTGATTGGTTAAGGTGGTTATTTGTTTGTTTTGTTTGTGTTTTTTTTTAATAGGATGAGAAGTAAATTGGGTTTAATTGTATGAAAAATTTTACATTTAAGATTTGAATTAAAGGAGCTTTGAGGATTATGAAGTTTTAGTAAGTGTAAGTTTTGGAAGTGATAATTTATGTTATGCTATTTATTTTAGTAATATTAATATCACTTTTATTTTTTTATTGGAATAGAAATTTTGGAAAAATTTTAATAACTCACCTAAATAATAAAGAATAATGATTAATTTATGATTAATGTTGTAAAATTCATTTTACTAATATTAATCTCACGTTTTTATTTGTATATAAATATCATTGGAGGTAATAAATATTACATTAATTATTTAAAATCATTATTAAACATCCAGAATAAATAGCTCACTTTAAGTAATTATTTAAAGATTAAAATTTGATATATTAAATAACCAACTTTTAATTTTTAATTAATGATAATAATGGAAAACGTAAATCACAAGTTAATTATCTTTGTCATTAATAGATAAGAATATATTCCTACTATTATTTACATTATAACGGGGACCTTGTTTAGCACTCCAACTATTTAAAGAGGCTTACCTTGCCATGACCATTAAACACAACTTGAACGTTTGTCAAAGCTTCTCCTTGGAAGACTTCAAAGGAATTAAAGTCATTAAGCGCGGAAACTGGAGCTGTTGAATGAAAATCACTAAGTTTACGAAGGGAAGAATTAAAACTATTAATTATTAGAATTTGATGATGTTTCTATTTTTCAAACTAAATTATTAAGATTTAATATTTTTAATTTTTGTTAATTTAAATTTATAAATGATAACAAATTATTATATTTTATTGAATTTAGACTTCTGTGATCTATATCATGTTTATAGAGAGATTTTTCAGTGAAAATCACATAGTAATTCATTTGTCTATGCATTTTGAACTAACAAGTGTGGTTCATCATCAAGACAAGTTGAAGAACCAGGTCATGACTACAGGTTGAATAGATAGATCAGATCATTCAAGGACTATATTTGACCAGGAAACGACCATATTAGGCCAGGTAGGAAACGACCATACTAGGCCAAGGCCAGGTAACTAGACTGGACAAGGGGATAGGAAAATAATTAGTTAAATAATTAATAAGTTATTTTTGAATAAATCAGTAGAATTTTTTTATTATTAAAACTATGTAAACTTAAGAAAAATTAATACAGGTTTATTAAGTGGATAACCTACTTGGTTAAATAAATATTTAACTAACCCAATGAGAAAATAAATTAAAGTCAATTAGTTTGTTAATTCACTTATTAATTTAATTTATTTAATTTGTATTTTCATTAGTTTGTTAAATTAACTTAATAATTATTTATTTATATTGTATTTTTTAAGTTATAACTTGATAATAGTTTTCTATAAAAACTAACTCCATGAATATATAAAAAACTACAACTATTATTATTATATGAAATAAGAAGAAAAAACTAATAAAAGTTTATTAAAAAAATATAATAAATATAATTATTAAATATATAGAAAAGCAACTAATTGAAAATTTTATATATTTTTTTTTTACAATAACGGATATATTATAATAGGCGGTAAAACAGCTACCGCGGCTTTACAAGTCTGGGAGAAAAAATTCAGCTCCAATTTGAGAAAAAATGGGAATACAGATCCAATCCGGGAATACGACCAGGATATCAGCTGATAACATAGGTTTCTTCTGCTTGTTGATGGCGAGGTAGGGCACCTTCAGCAAAACTTCCAGCGGATCATGTGTAGACTGAAAGTCGGATGACGTTTCTAATGGACAGCCTGCGATTTTGAGCTAAAATTTTATATTAACACACGGTTTATTTATGTTATTTTTTTTCTTTTGAAAATGGATAGTATAATTTTTTGTGAATTTGAGATTTTTTATTATTTAAAATCTGTTTTTGAATATATAAATGGATTCAGTGCCATCAAAAGTCTATAGGAAAGTCACAACTCCATTCAAATACTTATCAGCAAATTGATAATAAAACCTTAAAATATCAATATCAAGGAACATTTAGTGGCTTAATAGAGTTCTGGCCTCGAGAAGACCTTCTCATATGGAGGGAGGACCTTGTCCCTACAAATAAAATTTGGTAACTTGTGGGAAAGCCTTAAACCTCGGAATTGGCATTGAAACAATGTATTTAGCTTATGTGGACTAAACAACTAGTACTTGCATTTTCAAAGAATCCCGACATGATTTTGGAAAAATTTGACTAGAATAGTTTCAGACAAAATTGACTAGAAAAGATGTCGAGAACATAACAAAAATGTAGAAGAGTTGGACTACAATAAACATAAATACTAATTTGATATGATGATGATATCATCATCATCATGATCATCATGAGGATTGACATATAATTGTGTAATTGGATGTGAAGTACGTTAAATGATTACTTTGATTTTTTAGAATCTTAATACTATGTTTAAAAGCAATTAAGGGAAGTGTTATGAAATTACCATTGTTTTGAAGATTTAGGAGGTTAGGAAAGTTCGTGTTGTGATAAATATTTTGAAAATGTGATCAAACTTAAGTATATACATGGAAATTTAGGAAAACATTCTCGTCAACTTCAAGTCTCTCATAATCACAAAGATGATAGAATTTCACATCCCACGACGTTTTTAGATTTTTTGACACCTAGCTTTGCTATGCAACTTGGGAGTTTTGGTTGAAATTTTAAGGATATCGCTTTTCTTCATTGCACTAGTCAAAATCAAGAGCCACTTTTGAATTTCTAAATTAGGGTTGACCATTTCCTTGTAGTACTTTAGTTTCCTTTTATCCTATAGTTCTTTTTCCTACAAAATATTCACTTTAAATTTATAATTAATAATGTTTTCAATATTATTGGTATTCTATATAATGACATCTTCTTATAATACCTAATGACTAATCTGATACATGGCATCTTAATGCCAAACCCACTTGAACTAGTGGTTTTTTAGCTAGATCTTTAAGTGTTTTTCAAGAGCCTCTTTTTGTCCATGATGTTTATCTTACTCTTGTATATTAAGTAACTAATCATGGTTGTGCACTCAATTAGGGAAATGGTTTCTTTTATGGGGAGGATAAAATAGAGGGAATTACCCTTAATTTTAAAATTATAAGTTATAAAATTATTTTAGATGTGCTCTATCTTTCTCTAGGATTCTTTAGAGATAATATGTCCCGAAACTTCACATCCATATAAGATAAAAAGAGTGAAAAGTGTCTCAAAGATGAGTGTATTTTTTAATATGAAATCCCACTTCTAAAGGTCCACTACATTACACTTACCTTCAAGTCCATAATAATTTTTCCATCCTTCATTTATCATGTTCTCAACGCGATGGTCACAATTGAGCTTGTGATGAATATTAATACGATTATATCTATATGAAGGCACTTCCTTCAAGCTATTTGTTATCATATACAAAAGTTTCATACGTGATTTTTTTTAGATTTTTTTTTTTTTTTTTTTTTTATCGTAACCTTTGTTTTGTTAATATTCACAATAATACCCATATTAGAGTATAAGTTCTTGAGGATTCATATATGGTTATTAAGGTCATAAAGATTGATTTCTATAGGAGAAATATTGGCAACATAAAAGAGAAAGATGATGAATACAAAAACAATAGTCAAGCTAGTATAAATAATATATCACAACCAATATTCTGACCTATCAATGTATATGGTAAATGTGGTAGGGGATAGGGGACAACATTTCTTGATTACTATATTATAGTTAACTTATTATAATAAAGCCATAATGTTCCTAAACTTGGAAATAGCACTCTCATGAGGCTTTAATTAACAACTTATAGCTAGAAGGAAGTTTTAGAATGTCTAATCTATTCCAAAATTTGGTCTTTGATATAGTGTAAAAATATTTGTTAACATCAACAAAACAATTGAGGATATTTTTTTTACAATTGTAACACAGTGATCATAGATGTAACAAGATGGCGCACAATTGAATGTAGCTTCTAGAGCTAGCTTGGAATTCAACCTTTTTCCATGGGTTTTAGGCTATATCGTCAATCTTCTTTTCCAAATCACTTCCATATAAATTGAATAAGATGGGGATAATAATAATGGTTCAATTATTAGAGGGATTAATTTTATCATTTCTTTATAGATAGGAACATTGAGGCTTTGAGTATAGGGTTTAGGTAATCATTTCCTCACTACTAAATTGAGGATCTTTTATATGCCAGAGATAAGGATAATCTCTAAATTTCTTCAAATATTCTGATGGTAGAATTTAATTCCTTAGATTCCCCTTTTCTGAGTCACTTAAGCCTAAGCTTTACGTCATTTACAAAATCACTTCATCCTCTATGAATACATTTGAAATGTTGTCAATAATAATAGGGGGTTCATAAATATTTTTAAGATAAGAGTTTCAATCTTTTAAAGAGAATCATATTATTTTCTTTAGTTTTATAGGTAAAAAAAAATCACCAAAATTTTTTAGGATCTAGCTTTAAAAACCTCAGTACTCAAAAATTTATATCATAAACAAACAAGGAAGAGAAAAATTACTTATAATATAAATATAATGTAATGTACACTAGATATGAAATCATTTACTCAATATAATATTTAATAAAGTGAAAAATATATAGTGGCACAAACTTATTCGGGAAATTACCTTTTAAAATTTAGTAGGAAATTTAATCCATGGTAGCCTCCATCATCTCGTCATTGAAACTTCTTATGCACTTTCAGATGGTACTAAGACATATTATGCTCTTCTAAGTATATTTTTCTCAAAATGCATAGGATATATCCTATTGGTAAGTTTTTAATAATTTAAACCTTTAAGTACACTTCCAAAAATTTTGGTCAAGGGAAGAACTCTAGATTGGTGGTGGGCGTTATGATCCTTATGCTTTAAAATGATAAGAAGCCTATAATTATAGTCCTCTTTGAGGTGGAAACCTTCTTTTACAATTACTACAATGTACAAGAAAATATTTGATAATCCTAAGTCTAGGTCTCCTTTCTATCTATATAGGAGACAAGGGGTACAAATATAATAAAATAGGATATGAGGGGTTCTAGTCTACATAACAATATACATATTAGGGTTAAAATGGTGATTATATAAATCTTAACATGCCCCTTTTCTTGAAACAAGTGTTTTCCTCAATAATTGATTAATTGTCATTGATTCTCAAAGAATAAATCATCTTCCCATGTTATATCTTCCATTGGTAAGTTCTTCCATTTGATGATGTACTCCACAATTGTTAAGCCACTCGGCTACTTAATCCTTGTTTCAACGATTATTTCTACTTCTATTATGATTTTCCCTTCTTCATTTATCACTAATACACTTCTTGATTGCAAATCAATAACATGGTCATGATCTTGATTAGGTGGAAGACTCTTACGAATTAATCCAAATACCTTGGGATTATTTTCGACATATTTGTAGAGATTCACTAGCATATATGATATTGACATTTGAACATTTAGTGAACATAATTATGCCATTTCACCTTAGCGCACTCCTTTTTGAGTAATTTTGTCATTCCATTGGATCTGATTGTTGGAAATACTGAGAGGGGGTGTGGGGGGTGAATAAGTATTTCTTTTAACTAGTATTATTATTAATCTTCTAAAGAATTAATTAATCTTCAATTATTATCAACGTTTGTACAATGATAGAAGCAAAAACAAAAGGAATACAAATGCACACAATTTTAAAGGTGGAAACCCCCTTCGGGACAAAAACCACCTGAACGTTTTTCTAATAATTCTTTAATCTTCAACTACAATTGAAAAGAAAGCTCCAACTTCCTAGAATCTAGAAAAGCATTATTCTTGAGCTCCCATTGGACGGACACTCCAACACTTGAGATTCTTCTGTAGTCAACTTAACATATGCCCCAACACCCAATGAGCTACAACTCACACTAGCACCATCCTACCACCCTGAAGTTTTCATGGGTTTGAACTTGTTGGTGACTTCATGCACTAGCCTGGCACCACCCTACCACCCTATAGAAGAATAAAAGAATAATGGACTCCCGTACCAGGGAAAATGATCCACTTTACAATGATGTTGAATGATTTAGAAGAAGAAGACACACTATACCATAACCCCAACTATGACACAACCACCTAATGGTGATCCTAGACCTCCCGACATTACCTCTTTAACTCATGGCAGATAGACACTTGTACAAATTTTACAATGAATTTGTGCAATGATACTTTTACAATGACTCTATTCAGTGCTTCCCACTTGAAGACTTCATGTGGTGAATTTCTTATTGTTGTTTTTCACCTTGATTGTTGCTCTTGTCATGCTACCCTTTCTCACTCTTCATAACATCAGATTATGCATTGAGTCTTCTCGTGATGAATTTATAATACCTGAAAAAAGTCTTCAAGGAAATACCCATGACACGATAATAACAAAACTTACCTAATCCTGCAAAGCATATGTCAGTGCTAAACAAAAACAACAAATTAGAATAAAAAGAACCTAATGAAATTAAGAGATGAACATGCATATATAGAATATAATTACTTGGAGCATACCTCTACTACGTCATTTTTCTGTTCCTTGCTCTTTGCTGCCATAGAAAGTTTGGTCCTTTGCACCGCTTGATAGCACTTGATCTAGTTTTTTTTCTTTCCTTCTAGGAGCATGATATTGAATCTGATGAATCTCTATGATTTCAGATCCCCAGTATGTTATCTTCAGTCTTGTAGTATCCCTTTGAGTCTTCTTCTGTAGTATCTTAGGTCTGACCCAATTTGGATTCTTCAAGGCAAGGTTATGCCCAATCTCTCACAATGACCTAATTATGGATTAGTTCAATAGAGAGGACTTGTATGGTGTGCCACGTGTCACTCTTACCTCCTTCGGATTTGAAATGTACACACAAAAAACTACAGTCGATGCACCATCCCTAAGGTCACCTATTTGAGATGAAATTTGGGAGCCTGCAAAAACCCTAATTTCCACATATCGTATCCCCGAAAAAATAGCGAACCAAGATCTGAAATTTGGTCGCGACTGTCATCAAGAGTTCAACTCAACTGGGGTTTAATTTCAGCATCTAACACTTCGTAGAACTAAGTTATAGCGAAAATTCCACGATCACTACTTTTTGAGGATATATGAAATTTCTTTTTATAGAGTTGAGAGGGGCTTCTATAGAGAATGTTGGTGGGATTTTAGGAGATTATTTTTTTTTGTTAATTATTGACTATTCAATGGCCAAAATCAATGATAGATTCCATGCCACAACCCCATGTCATTTTAGCCCACTAATTGGGGTTACTAAATTCAATCTTGAATAACATACAAACTTTGAGGAATTACAAGGAGAGCTATATACCAATAGAAAGATATTTTTGAGTAGAGTATTCCTGTAATGGTTATGAGAAGAGAAACCATGAATGATGATGCCAAATGTGCCATGGAATTTTATGGACATCCTTGATGCTGCTTGGGTTAACATTAATGACAACCTCAAATCATCCTTAGATCAACAATCTACCCCTTTGGCATTGATGGCAACACAAGCACTCCCCTTGCAAGTAGGGCACCTCTTCCTACTACCTTCTCTCCCCCTTTGACATCAATGGAAAAGGGTAATTCCCGCTAACACACAACCATCCTGTGGACTTGTACACACTTCCACTTTTTTTCTCCCCTCAGCTTTGAAATTGATACACAAAAAACTACAATCCATGCACTATCTTCCAATTTTTACGGAATTCCAATCCACTTCTCAGAGAGAGTTACGACAATTTTCCCAAGGTCACCTCTTTGAGATGAAATTGGGGAGCCTGCAAAAACCCTAAATTCCACAGATCATATCTCCGAAAATATAGCGAATCAACATCTTAAATTTGTCCATGATGTTCATGAGGATTTCGGCTCAAATGGTTTTTAATTTGAGCATTTAAGACTTCACAGAAATAAATTTATAGCGCAAATGACACGATCACTAATTTTGGCAGATATATGAGATTTCTTTTTATAGAGTTTAGAGGGGCTTCTATAGATAATTTTGGAGGGATTTTAGGAGCATAATTTTTTTTATTAATTATTTACTATTGAATGACTAAAGTAAATGATAGATGCCATGCCACAAACCCATGGGGTTTTAGCTTGGTAATTCGGTTTACTAACTTCAATCTTGAATAACTTACAAACCGCGAGGAATTACGAGGAGAGCTCTATACCAATAGAAATATATTATTGGGTAGAGTATTCATATAATGGTTATGAGATGATAAACCATGAATGATGATGCCCAATGTGCCATGGAATTTCAGGGTCATCCTTGGTGCTACTTCGGTTGACATCAATGACAACCTCATATCATCTTTAGATAAACATGTATCACTTTATAGGGTTTTCCTTGGATACCTCTAAGCTCAAATTCCTTTCCTTATTAGGTAAGTCTTATCTAGAGATATTAAAATTTAAAGGTCAATGTTCCCAATGATTATAATCATTGGACCACTAATACAACATCAACATCGCCCATATGTATTGCAATCATGGAATGTTCCAACAAATACCAACCGTTATTGAGCTTAATATTGTGGCACTTCCATAAACAATTTATGTTTGTTCCATCTCCAGTAATTACTTGAAACTCTAGTGCTCGATATATGAAATAATTGAGAAGTTTTCATAATTTGTAATTGATGATGTTATGGGTACTGCCCAAATTAATCAACATTGTTACATTTTTTATATTTTATGTATCCTTTTATCTTAAGGGTTTGTGGAGTATTGATTCTAGTCAATGCATGACAATATATTATTCAAGTAGTCTCTTGTAGCTGTAAATCTTGTGACTATTCCAATTTTTAGTCTTCTTCCTCTTTAGAGCCAATGTAGAATGATTTCTTCTCACTACATTTTTTCCCAATACTATACTTGCTAACATAGTTGAAACATAGCCCCTTTCCTCTTCTTTTATCCATTTTCTATGGAGTCAACCTTGTTGGTTTAGGAGAGTGAGTATGATCTTCAATATATTTATTCATAGACAATTTTCTAGTGGCCATATTTTCACTTTCAACGTTTTTTTCTACACTGAAAGAATGATGTAGAGAATTAGGTTTAAAGAGACACACCACACGTTTGATTCTTTCCTTTAAATTTCCCATAAATAGGTCTAAAAAATTATCCTCTAAAATATTCTTTACTTTGAAACTCAAATTTTAAATTGTTGAATATTATTTGCAGCTAATATCCCGTGGCTAAGTGATTATTTGTAAATTTGTATATGTCATGTTTTCTTGTTGTTGTGACTTTAAAACTAAACTGGGACTATTTTATCATTATTATGTCATTAATAAATATTTTATGTAAGCTTATTTTATTAAGTTTTCACTAAAAAAATTATAGAAAAATAATTATGAAGCTACAGTCAGTTAAAGAGAAACTATGACATGTAATTTATTGATGGAATTTAATTACCCTTGATGGAACAATACCTGGGCATCTAATCTAAGCTTTATATTATTAAATTATAAAAATTTGTTGACAATAACTCTCTTGGTAAGTCTATATGTTGTGTTAGAAGGCTCCAGATAGTGGGGCTCATTAATGAGCCAAGTAACCAATTAAGCACATTATACCTAAATTTCAATTAGATTGTACATAATAATTAAAAACTTATTAAATACATATAATATTTTATATTTTCATCTAGATGTGCTCATCATTGACCAAGAAAGGAACTGGTAATGATCTCGTGCTAGTCCTACCGATAGATCTAGGAAAATATGCTTCAAAAGGTGCAATGTCACTATCAACATCTAGTGCACATTCTATCTTATGCTACTCAAGGGGTGTAGTACTAACATTGACCATGGGCAGTGTAATATTGTGGTACTATTCTGAGTAATTAGCGTGGCACTCAAAGGTGGAGATTGAAATTGGTACTAGTATGATGTTGTGTCCATGTGGAATGGTGATGATACCAACACCAACCTTTGTAGGCCTACGTTGAGGATCAAACTCATCCAAAAAATAATGTGAAAAATATATTTTTTTTATAAAGGAAATGTAAGAGTATAAAAAATGAAATCGTAAATAAATAAATAGGACAATTAAATATTTTCATGTTTTACACATAATGATGAATCTTCTGCATCAATATTTTAATTATTTCCTTTGTTGAATATGTCCTCAAATAAATATCAACCAAAGTAGAAACCTAATTATTTAATATTTTCATAGGATTATTTATTGTTTGCACTAGATCTATGGAGGAATAGAATTTTTTTATCTGTAATCTCTTCCTCAGGATGATATGTCGATTGATCTAACATTGGTTCCTTCCCCTTTTTACCCTAATACAATGGTTTCTCCAACAATTCAATATCACATTACTATTCATAAACATTTTTTTTATGTGAATCGAGAAAGAAAGAAATGTCAAAAATCGATGTTCCCCATACTAAAAATAAATGCCTCACAAGGGATAAAAGGGTTGGGACAACATCTATATGAAGCCTCATGCCTTATCATAGAGGTATCATTTTTACCATTAAACAAATTATCCCTAGATTGAGCCTCCCCTCACCAATAATTTCCTTGAAAAGGGTTGAGATTTATTTTGTAGTTTGAGAGATTTTGTTAGCCCTAGGTTTGAAAAAGTTACTCCCAATTTCTGGTAAAATTATATGTATCCTAATTCAAACATTTAATTATTGAATTTGGGATTGTAAGGCTTATAGATGGAAGCATCGGAAATGCAATATTAGAGCCTATTCTAACCTATTGTAACAACTAACACTAGAAAGAACCAATTACTAAGGATTGTAACTTGTCATTGGATTTTGGAATTCTAATGCATATCAGGTTGAAAACCAAAATTTTTCATTACCGATATACAATGTTCATGTGGTTTTACTTGTGTAGCTTATTAGGTCTTTAGACTTTAATGGTTGTAATCCTCTAGTGATGAAAGCTAATTAATCATGCTCAAGAAAAGAAAATTACAAAGCAAATGTCGAAAATTACAAGAAAAAGTGTGTGAGGTAAGTAAAGAAGACAAGGAAATAAACTACAAGAAATGCATTAATAAAATACCAAAAATAAATGTGAAATGGGCTTAGAGACATATGATATATTATAGGTTCTTATTTATTGTAGAAGTCTTTTACCAACTTACTTGAAAGCTCTTAATCAATTAAAGAATCATAAACTACACACCAAAAATTATTCAGTCTTCCGATGTAGGATTTGGTTTCTGGTACCGAATTAAGTACCAAAAATATGGTAATTGAAATTCTGAACATTGGTACCAAATTAAGTACCAAAAATCTCGAAATTAAGATTCTAAATATTGGTACCGAATCGAATACCTAAATTCTAGAAATTAAAATTCTGGGTACCAGAACGTGTTAAGAAACTAATTTTAAGTTTTCTTGACACTTACGCCTGAGAAAAATCAATTTGAATTTGATCATAACATGTTCTATTAATAGATCTAAAAATATAAAAAGTAAATTTTAGCAAAATACTACATGAAACATGAATCTAATAAAAATTGAAATGAAATATTAAACAAAATATATAATCAAGAAAACTAAATATTTCTAAATACTACTCTATGAATAGAAAAACCAAAATGTTACCTAAGCCGAGGGGCCCTTCCTAACTTGGAAATGTTCCTAGAGACTAAATAAGATCAAAATAATATGCAGAGATGAGAAATAATTAAATGTTTATTAAAAAAATAGGTCGTTGACTTTACATACATAAATTAAAATCTCTTATAAAAATAAATTTAGAGTAATGATGCAATTCCTCTCTCTTTGTAATACATAAGATGGAGGAAGTCATAATATTGAATCCTATATAACTCTCACTTCCATACTATAATTAAAATAATGAATATCATTTTAAGCTATCTTCTTATTATTTAAAATTATATTGAATCATTCATTGGAGATGGAAATGATGCCACTTGGAATTAGTTTGAATTTAATAAAAGTTTATATGTAACTACAAATATTGGACATAATTTCATGTAGCTATTAGTGTAGACGTGTATAATTAGGTACTAAATTGTTGAACCAGTACCAAACTAAGTACCAAACTACAGACTAGACTGAATTGGTACCAAACTGCTAGAATTGATACAGAGATGGAATTTTTTGTAGTTGAACATGCTCCTTGGCCACATAATCACATTATTAATCCATCATTGATAAAATCATATTAAAGACATGTCTAATCATTAAAAATATAATAAATCCATCATAATTAACCACATGGTAGAAGAGGTTAATTTAGTGTAATTTGATGATATAATGGCTACGAAAGTATCATACATGTGAGAATATGGCTCATGAATAGAGAATTTATATACTGAATGATATGACATGTTTAGAGCCCAACATTCCCCCATGCCTAATATTTTGGATGCTCTCATGTAAACAAAATCCTTGACTATCGCATTGTTTCTTGGTGCAGGAGGTTAAAGGTGAATTGTTATACCATCACAAACTTGATATATTTTAAAATATATACTAGGAAGAGATTATGGATGATATAATATGATGATGAAGATGATGGGTATATGAACGTGGACTTGGAAACTTGTAAGACCATTATTCACTTTGTGGCTCTTTCCTTAGATAAACAACAATGACTTCATCCTCGTATTAAGAGCATTCATATGATGATTTTGTTAATGTTTTATGATGTATAAGTAGAAGAAACTATAGATGTATTTTTGTATTCATGTACCACAATAATTTTCTTCTAATTCTTATGGTATTACTAGAATATGCCTTGATGGATTTAGAAATGGAGGGTTTAATGGTAGCTTAATAAAGGTAAAGATTTATGGAATAGGAAGTGTTTAATCATCAAGCTTCCTTAAATTTTAATGAGTTAAAGAGTCTAAAAATTAACTAAATCACTGTTGGGGGCAATGGTCAAGCCCTAGTGCCATGGAAGGAGTTCCAAGGTTCAAATATGTGCTCGTGGACCCCTCACCAAGTAAGTGTAGCTGGACAAAATGAAAAATTGGAGCATATGCACCCTTTTGGTTAAAATCCAATCAAGTTATGGGTGGATCACCATCCATCTATGGCCGACCCACTCTTAACAGCATTTCAGGGGGGTACCTTGCACAGGTGATAAGCGAGCGCTGCCCGTTGGAGTTCACAAGTCAACTTGGAAAGCCCATCGATCCAATGACCCATATTAATTTTGTGGGGTAACCGATGGATCCGACATCCCACCCTCCTACCCACTAGCGGATGGTGGGGACCACCCGCCACAATGGTCGATCCATTGGTGCCAATTCAATTGAGCGGGGAATTCAAATATAAAAGGTAACATCTTTAGCATCCTCTCACTCCCATCCACCTGTCTATTGTTAGCAACCAACATCCTTCTACCACATGCCCTCCCAAGACATCACCCCCAAGCAAGTTGACCATTAGCCCCTCGCTGCCCATAAAAACCCTTCCTGCCTTGAATTTTTCAAAGTTTTGAACTACTTCCGAGTGTAAACACCTCCCACCTTCCATTTGTTCTGCAAATGTCATCCAACCATTTAGCTAGTCCACAATACCTCCTCCAATGTTGTTTTTAGCTTCTCCTGGGAAGATAGGTAGCCAGTCAGTCCCTTTCACCTACAATTCATTTGATTATTCATTGGAAAATGAAGAGGGCAGCCATTAAGCCCTCTAAATCCCATAAGGCTAAATCCTCCTCTAGTGTTAGGCATCTCATGGACACTAAGGCGCAAATTGTGGACCCCTATAGTGCTTACCACCTCATGGATCTACGATTCAACTTGTATGGTAGCCACATTAGACGGGAACACCCATTTTGGCTTTGTTACAGTTGTGATAACAAATACACTAAAGGTCATAAGTGTGTCGAGAAGAAATAATTTTACATAGATTGTGAAGAGGAGGAAGAAAAGGAACAAGAAACATCAAAATAAGAGGATATACACAATGAAAAAACCATAGAGAAACAAGAAATGAATTTAACCATATCTTCTAATGCATTGGCTGGAATTACTACTCCTCAAACTATCAAGATATCAAGACATATCAAGATGAAAAAGGTAATATTTTGATTGATTCAGGAAGTACCCACAATTTTATTCATTGTAAGATAGCCAAGGAATTGAATTTCTTCCTATATCTAGCACGAGAGCGTCAAGTGATTGTTGCAAGTGGAGGAACCATAAATTGATCTCCAAACTGCCATAATATCAAGCTATCCATGGGAGAATATGTATTGAATATCCCAATGCTTTCCATTCCAATGGGTCATGCTAATGTTGTACTAGGAGTCCAATCGTTACAATCCTTGGTTACAATAGCTTTTAATTTTCAAGAACTTTTCATGCAATTTTCTTTAGAAGGAAAGGAAGTTGAATTAAGGGGTATTGCAAGGAAACCAGGAAACATAATAAGATCTAACGGAATGATAATGCTTCTAAAGAAAGAACGATGAGTCATAATTGCATAATTATGTTCACTAGAGATTCCCACATCGAAATAATATATTTCTACATATCTCCAAAAAGTCTTGGACAATCATTCCTAGGTATTTTAGACTCCCAAAGGCCTCCCATGTATTGTTGATCATAATCATGCTATTCATTTTATTCCAGGAAGTGTTCCTCCAAACACCAGGCCTTACAGATATCCATATGCCCAAAAGAGTGAAATTGAACGTATAGTTGCAGAAATGCTAGAGGCTGGTATAATTCAACCTAGTCAAATTTCTTTCTCTGCTCCAGTAGTATTGGTTCATAAGAAGGATGTATCATGGTGCATGTGTCCAGATTATATGGAGCTCAACAGGCTCACTATTATAGATATTTTTTCCATTCCTATCATTAATGAATTATAGGATGAATTGCTTGGATCAATTTACCTCACCAAGTTGGATCTTCATTTAGGATATCATCAAACCAGAATGAATACTGAAGACTTTCTGAAAACAACGTTTAGAATTCATGAGGGTCATTATGATTTTTTGGTCATGCCTTTCGGCCTTACCAATGCACCTTCTACATTTCAAGGTTTGATGAATTCCATTTTCAAACCCACCCATAGAAAATTTGTGTTAGGAAATTGGAGGAGAAACAATTATATGCAAAAAACTCCAAATGTTTCTTTGGAGTATAAGAGGCAGAATATCTGGGTCATATTGTATCTCATGCAGGTGTTAAGGTAGACCCTAGCAAAATTAAAACCATTAAGGAATGGAAAATCCCCACATCCATAAAACATATGTGAGGATTTCTTAGGTTGACATGGTATTGTCACAAGTTTGTTAAGAATTATGGGAGAATAGTAGCAACACCTCTAACAACATTATTGAAGAAAGATTCATTTTTATGGACTCCAAAACTAGCGAAGGCCTTTGAACATCTTAAAGAGGAAATGTGCCAAGAATCGGGCTTCACAAAAATATTTATTGGGGAATGTGATGCCTGAAGAAATGGAATTGGTGTTGTTTTAATGCAAGAAGAAATACCCATTACTTCCAAAAGTCATCCAATCAAAGGAAAGTATTTACACAAACCTATTTATGAGAAGGAAATGTTGGCAATACTATATGCACTTAAGAAATGGTGGCCCTACCTAATGGGAAGACACTTCAAGGTAAAAATGGATCATGATAGTCTTAAATACTTTTTAGAACAAATATTATCTTTAGAACAGCAACAAAAATGGGTCACAAAGATGTTGGGTTATGACTTTGAAATCGTCTACAAAAAAGGGAAGCAAAATGTTGTGGGAGATGCACTCTCAAGGAAGGATGGGAATGTGGAAGAATTTCTTTGCACCATTTTTATTATCCAACCAGATTGGATAAATGAAGGAAGGGATAAATGAAAGAATAACGAAGAAGTGTGGGCACTAAATTAAAAAGATACAAGAAGATCCTAGTACATCTGATACATTTAGTTGGAAAAAAGATTAATTATGGTAGAAAGATCGATTATACCTATGTAAGAATTCCGAACTCAAACAAGAGATTCTTATGGAATTTCACACCTCTCCTTTAGAAGGGCACTCACGATTTCTAAAAACTTATTACAGGGTTAAGAAGGAATTTTTTTTGGATGGCCTTAAATCAGATATTCAAAAGTGGTGCGTAGAATGTTTGGTTTGCCAACAAAATAAAGCAAAAAAAATTAATATCCCAGGCCTATTACAGCCTTTATCCATTCCAAGCCAACGTTCGGAGGAGGTTCCAATGGATTTTATCACAGGCTTACCCAAGTCTAAAGGAAAGAGTGTTATCATGGTGGTAGTTGACAAACTTACCAAGTATGCACACTTTTGTGCATTA
>APFE031447484.1:0-10997 GCA_000404065.3 Pinus taeda | reverse complement strand
ACAAGACATGATTTTAAAAAATAAGGTAAAACACTATTGTTTCTTTGACAAGTGACAGAAAACACAATATCACTTTCACAGTTTAACATGCAACTCAAAATAAGACCAGACATCATTGTTTCTTAACAAGTGACGGAAAACACATCATCACTTTTACATTTTAAAATGCAACAAATGATTTAAAAAAGCACGACTATGATAAGCTAACATATCTAGAAACCATTTTTCACTTATCAATGTGAATGGGTCACCTCCCTGTGGTGGTTTTGCTTGTCGGACGTCTTTTTCAACTCGTTCATGCATCGACGCTTTGTCTTTAAGGCGCTATTCTTGATGGAGCCTCCAACACGTGGCCCTTCGATGGCCACCTCTGTTGTAATGACTGCAATGGGTCTTCTTTCTCCATATCTGTTTTACCTTCTTCTTTGCCTATTGTTGAGAGGGTCTTTCACGCCTCATCCTTTTTGGTGCTTCCATTCTCTTCCAACACTCGGCAAATACATGGTTATGTAATCCACAAAAAGTACATGTTTTTCGATTCCATGATTTGCATTCATCTTTAACAACATGATTGTAATCTAAATGAACATTCGAGTATTATATTCAATTCAATGTTATGCCTTCAAGCAGATAATGTTGAATTTAAGGATTATGCCTTGTACACAACAACCAAAGTCTTCAAGCAGATAACATTGAATTGAAGGATTATGTCTTCTACACAACCAAAAAAACTTAATCTTGGCCAATGGTTAAGCCAGCGTTTCAAGAATGATTGACAAGAGATGATTATAAATTGTATTATTGTTTATCATTTCATTCTATGCTTTTGTATATCCCAAAAAAGACATTAAAACTATGTATTTATCGTGCATGATGATGAAGAGTTGTAATATTAGTAGAGAGTGAAAACCCAATTTTACTAGATCTGTTATGGAGAACTATCTGGTCCATGTCTAACATGAATTGGAATTTAGTGAAGGGAACAAGGAAGTAGAATATTGTCACATTTTGCAGCTTCTGAGAGCATCAATCTCATGGATGCTTCTCTAGGCATAGCCATACATTAAACTGAGTTGAGTCTAACACACTAGAAACAATGAAATATGTGGTGAAAGTTGATGTAAGAATGTTCTTAAATTGGTTGAAATTTAAAAAGATTAACATAAAGAATAATCAAGGACTTGTCCTTTACATTTTGCAATTAAAGCTCACCTGCAAAATTCAAGTGATGCAAGGTAGGCGATGGGTATATATTCCCAGTCGCATGCATGTTAATGTCAAGGGAGCGGTTGAGGCTTTAATGTAGCAAAATGTCAGTTTGTCTCAAGGGTTGGTCACCTGGATGGGTTGGATGGCTCTTGGGGTTCTTTTGTAGGTGTATAAGGTCAAGTTGTATGTGTTTTGTCAGTTCCACTTCCTTAACTGATACATAGGGAGTTGAATCATATCATAATAACTCTTTGTCACATGTTTACCCCGGTTGGACGATTACTTGGGTAGATGTTGGAGGACAGTGTTACAGAGTATCCAATTGACTGAACTAATTTCACATTCAGAAAGTACCTAGTGATCCTACATAACTTTTCCAAAAAATCGTAGATTTCCAGTACGGTTCCCTTCTCCAAATCCAACATCCCCAGGGATACAACTTGATGTAAGGTTTCCATGAGAGAAACCTACGTTTGAAATAAGGAATAACAAAAGAAAGAAGAAATAACAGTCTACAATCCAAGTAATTTAACAATAAAAGTATGAAGTAAGATTCAAAAACGCAAAAATGAGTAATATTGTTCTTCATTGATTTTAAAAAAGTGAGCAATCATATTATAGTGAAGAAATAATATTGAAACACCAATGAACTACTCACCCCAAGTTTATCAAAGTTTCAAGGACCAATAAATTTACTTAGAAATAAATGTGCAACTATAAACTAAAACACTTACCCCACAAGGGCCAAGGGAACCTTCTCACCGGGAATACCAGCCCATTGTGATAAAAATCACACTAATCCAAGCACCCATATGTGACAAGAAACATCACCATCTAGCCCAAGATAGGACTTCCTTCAAATTTTTTAATATATCAAGCCAACAAACTGATGAGGAGATCAAAATTTGCCAAAACTTCAAAGTGTCAGAATCTTCATAGGCTTAGATTCAGATCGAAGAGCTCGTCATTCTAAATCTAACGGTGCGAACAGAACTCAAATCCAATCTCGTATGCAGAAGTTAGAGCAAGTCAAACTTTAGAGTTGACTTAATGACAGTGCAGGATTGGATGACATGGAAAAACCATTTAGCGAATGAGGAGGCGCCAAGTGGCAGGGCGCCATTGGCCCCTGGATATCAAATATACGAGTAAAAAATAGTTCAGTGTTAAAGAATCAGCCCCCAACATTGGGCAAGTTGTGATGCGATGCGATTGCATATCGCATAATGTTAAGAATCGGGCCAACACAGTGAGGGTTGTGATGCGATATATAGCAATCACATATTACACTTGGTAGTTGCCAATAAATGTGTGTGTGTGTGTCACCGCTGATAACGCTGATTGTGATTTACGATGGGGGGACTTTCGGACCCGATATTGTTATACGTTGTATTTTATAACCCCAATGGGCCCGTTGCTATCGTAGTGTATGGACTTTGATATCCGCTGAGGGAAAGTGTCGATTGCGATAGGACTACCATATGCGATGTTTTATGCATTGAGATTTATAGTCCCGATGGCAGGAATGATGGCGGAACTGCTGATTTTGGCAGAACTGCTAGTTTTAACTGCGGATAATGAATTTAACTGGAAGTAAGCCAGATTTGGAGGAGAAATTGTGGAAAGCCTGAAAAAAAGTCATAACTAAGACAAATTTTGACCAAATGGAATGCAAAAAGAGGCTAGATAGTCATTTTTGGACATTCTGAACTCATTGGAACAGGTTTATGGAGCAAAGGAGCACTTTTGGATATACTTCTTGTAAAGTGAATCCTATGGGTGCCTTGGTCAACCAAAGTGTTGATTTAGTTTATGGAGGAGTATGAAGATGGAGATGACCTTGCAGGGGTCTTCTAGCCTCCATGTGCTTTCTGCAGCAGC
Organism: Pinus taeda; assembly: GCA_000404065.3. Classification (NCBI taxonomy): domain Eukaryota; kingdom Viridiplantae; phylum Streptophyta; class Pinopsida; order Pinales; family Pinaceae; genus Pinus; species Pinus taeda. Next base: position 7,907 of record APFE031447484.1, on the reverse strand, counting down.
CATTACAACAGTGTTGTAATTTTATTTCTTCTTTGCTCTATATGTGTTTGGAGAAAGAGTATTGTTTATGCTCTTGGAAGTTGGAGTATGGGGTCTTGATGTAATATGCATATGTTTGTTGAAGATTTACATGTTTAATTGTAGGTTAACATGTGTATGGAGTGAGAACTTTTGTAGGAAGTGGTTTCTTTAAAGGAGAAACTAACCATTCCGTTTCAACGGCTTATGTACTCTTCTTTTCTTGATATTGAGCAAAGGAGAACGGGTCATGCCTTTAGAGCTGATCCAAGGAGATGTAGCCCAAGAGGGGTGAACTCCTTTATCAATGGTTGATGTATTATTGTTTGATATATGCTTCCATTCAGTGATTTAGTTTCATGTTTTAAGTTTTTTTCATCAAACTAACTTAAGTAAAAATACATAAAATTCATGCTTTTACATGCTATTTTGGAGTCAAACCTCAAGCACATTTTTATATTTTGATGAGGGGAATTAGCACATCATTATTAATTTCCCCCAATTCAAATTAGGTTGGTATCAGAGCTATGGTTTGCTTTGTGCAAGGAGGAATTGACTGTTGTTTGCAAGTGAATGTGTTTTGAAACTCATTGAGGAGAAGGTCTTGGAAAGGTGAGCAAGATTGTTACAATCTCTACCACCAAGTTCTACCTCAAATTGAAATAGAAGCTTCAAGCAAAAGCATGTCCCAAGGAGGAGATCCTCCAAGAATGTCAGAGAATGTGATTGATTTTCTAAAGGCTTTGTTAGACATGTCAGAAATGGTGAAAGTCCTCTATGAAGAGAGGAATACCAAATTGCAAGGTGGAAGCTCTAGACCTCCAAGAGGAGAATGTTCTCAAAGGGAAGAAGGTAACAAGAATGGTGATAAACCACCATCTTGTCCACAATCTTCATGTTTCTCTACAACTATTATTCAAGATGCTAGTGTAGAAAGTCCCTTCGAGAAAGTAGATGTACAAGTTTTACCTTTTGTCCACATGATGTGGAAGATGAGGTTCTATCAACACCCAAATCCGAGGAGCTGAAAGAAGAGAGTCGAATAGTCCAAGAGGAAACATTTCGAATCAAAAATGAAATCGAAAACATCTTTGTGTGTCAATTGAAAGATGAAACAAATGGTAAGAATTTACATGCTTCTTCCTTATGTGAAAATATTGACGTAAATACATTTGCAACCTTTGAAAAACATAGTAAAGGCATTGGTTCCAAGCTCTTGACTAAGATGGGTTTCAAGGGAGGAGGCCTTGGCATAAACCAAAAAGGCATTAAAAAATCCAATTGAGGCCATGGAGAGACCTAAATACGAGGGATTAGGCTATGTCGCAAAAGAAGAATGGTCGTCTAGCGATAGTTCATGGATATCGTGTTCCTTTTGCCGTAAGAAAGGACATACGGAGCCAAGATGTTGGGAGTTGCACCCAGAAATGGTTCCCGCTTGGTTCCTCAAGCATAAGGAGGATTTACAGTGCAGAACGTCTCCAAGGAGAGATGTAAAAGTTGAAGAATAAGGAAAGCAGATCTCTTCTTTCCATGCAAGTTCGTCACGCAGGCAGCGTAAGCCAAAGGACAACAAACAGAGGTATAACCATTCTATTAATTCGAATGTTGTTCATGATGGAAAACAACATGTAGATTTGAATAACATGTTGAGGAAAATGTTTCCATGCACCTTTTACCTTTCATCTAACCATTGTGTAGATAAGTGTGATAAAAGGAAAGAAATTGTCAAGAAGATGTTTATGTCCACTGGAATTAAGACCGAAAGGATAAAATCTCATCCAACGATAAAGGCAAGTCAGCCAAGAGGATCTCAAAACAACTTCTATACTCACTGCAATATCAGTGGACACTAGGTCGAGAAGTGTTGGAAATTGTTTCCACACTTCATCCTGGTAAGGGAAAGCAAATCATGCAAGCAACAAAAGAGGAAGCGACAAAAGAAAATGTGGCGAAAGATGCGACCATCCTTGAAGCAGCTTCAGAAGAAGAGAAAGTTCAAATATAGGGTTCATTTACCTAGTCAGATAAGCAATTCCAAGGTGCTCAACTTTTTGGAATTCTTCTTGGGATGGATGTTGTTGTGGATGGCCATAGTGACATGGGAAGGTGTCGGCTCATCGCTTATGGCTCGAAAGACAAAGGTGAAGGAGAAGGAAGGATGACCTGTAGGAAACTTGTGGTGTAGACAAAGTACAAAGTAGTTGCAGATTATTTAAACTTTTGGAGATCAAAAGTCTTTCAATGGGGAAGAGTGACGAGGAGCTTAAAATTTGTCTAAAATTTGAAGTGTCATAATCTTGATAACCTTAGCTTTAGATCAAAGAGATCATCACTCTGAATCCAATGGTGCGAACATAACTCAAATCAGAGCTCGTATGCAGAATTTAGAGAGTCAAATTTCAAGATTGACTTAATGACATGGTAGGATTGGATGACATGGAAAAACCCTTCAACAAATTAGGAGGTGCTAAGTGGCAGGCCGCCATTGGCCCCTACATATTGCATATCGGAGCAAAATATAGGTCGGCATTAAAGAATCAACCCCCAGCATAAAGCAGGTTGCGATGTGATGCAATCACAATCGCATAACACATAATATTAAGAATCGACCCCCGTCACATTCAGGGCTGCGATGCAATATATCGCATATCACACCCGGTACCCGCTGATATGTGTGTGTGTGTGTGTCGTCGCTGATTGTGATTTGTTATAGGAGGATTTTCGGACCCGATATTGTTATACACTGTATTTTATAACCTTGGCGGGTCTGCTGCTATCGCAGTGTATGGAATTTGATATCCGACGATGGAAAGTGATGATTGGATAGGACTGTCAGATGCGATGTTTTATGCATTGAGATTTATAATCTTGGCGGGTTTGTGTTATCGCAGAACGCAAGTTGGGTTGATAAGCCGAAGGTTTAAGCATTGTTTGCAATTGCGATGGGGTTCCCGGATGTGATATGTTATATGTTGTATTTAATAATCCCGACGGGTCCGCAGAACACCTAATGTAAGGGTTTGTACACTGGTGGACTTTATCGACTATGATTTGCGACAGGGCTACAAAACTGTCGCCTTAACCGCTAGACCAACCACTTTGTATGTGACCACTTGTCCCTTAACCGCAAGCTAGGCGAGAATGATGGCGGAACCGCTGATTTCGGTAGAACTGCCAGTTCTAACTATGGATAATGAACTTAACTGGCAGTAAGCTAGATTTGGAGGAGAAAATTGTGGAAATACTGATAGAAGTCATAACTAAGACAATTTTCGACCAAATCGGATGCAAAAAGAGGCTAGATAGCCAATTTTGGGCATTCTGAACTCATTGGAACAAGTTTCAGGAGAAAAGGAGAACTTTTGGATAGGATTTTTGTAAAGTGAAGTCTATGGGTACCCTGGTCAACCAGGTGTTGATTCAGTTTATGGAGGAGCATGAAGATGGAGATGACCTTGCAGGGGTCTTCCAGCCTCCACGTGCTTTCTACAACAGGCATAACAACAATGATGTAGCTTTATTTCTTCTTTTCTCTATATGTGTTTGGAGAAAGAGACTTGTTTAAGTACTTCGAGTGGATTGTAGTATTGTTTATGCTCTTGGAAGTTGGAGTATGGGTCTTGATGTAATATGCCTCTGTTTGCTGAAGATTTACATGTTTAATTGTAGGTTAACATGTGTATGGAATGATAACTTTTGTAGGAAGTGGTTTCTTTGAAGGAGAAACAAGCCATTCTATTTCAGCAGCGTATGTACTCTTATTTTCTTGATATTAAGCACAATGAGAAGGGGTCATGCCTTTAGAGTTGATCCAAGGAGATGTAGCCCAGGAGGGGTGAACTCTTTTATTAATGGCTGGCGTATTATTGTTTGATACATGCTTCCATTTAGTGATTTAGTTTCATGTTTTAATTTTTCTTCATAAAACTAACTTAAGTAAAATCACATAAAATTCATGCTTTTACATGCTATTTTGGAGTTAAACCTCAAGCACATTTTTATATTCCTATGAGGGGAATTAACAGAACATTACTAATATGCCCCAATTCACATCACAAATGAAGCAACAAACAAACGCAAGGGCAAGGAAGGAGTTTCTTAAGGCATATCGAGGCAAGGGGTTAACGAAGCACAACGAATTGCTTGTTACTAAGTCTTTATCTATAACATCATAGAAAACATCTGGAACAGTTGGGAGTTGATTATATCTGTCAATGCTTCCATTTCACTTGTAGTTCCTTCTCCACAACAATATATGTTTTGTGCCATATAATTTATTTTTTCCTAGTATTGATCATAGACAAATGGACCATCTGTTGCATGAGTATTTGCTCCAAAAATCCCTAAAATAGAGGGGCACTATCGTCGTTCCTGTCATTCAGAATGAAGGAAATTGGATACCTTTCTTATGTGCATTTATTTCTCCTTCCAAGCTTTAGAAATCAGAGGAATTTCATCAAAGTGAGGCACCTTTCGAATCCTAAATCCTAACTAAGTGCTTGGATGGTGTAGAAATGGAGAACCAAAGAACCCTTCGTAGAGATTCAAGAGGAAATTTGCATGCATGTAGATGGGATATGCCATGCAGACTAGATATGTCCCTTAAAAGGGTGCATAAGAGATGGATAATACCAAGGATTGTTGTTGTTGTTGTTGTTGTTGTTGTTTTGTTTTTGTTGTTGTTGTTGTTGTTGTTTTGTTTTTTTTTTTTGTTTTTGTTTTTTTGTTTTTTGTTTTTTGTTTTTTTGTTTTGTTTTGTTTTGTTTTTTGTTTTGTTTTGTTTTATTTGTTTATTTGTTTTGTTTTGTTTTGTTTTGTTTTTTGTTTTTTGTTTTTCGTTTTTGTTTTTTGTTTTGCTTCGCGAGGGCTTCAGGAATTACTGACAAGAGACAATAATAAATTGTAGTATTGTTTATCATTTCATTATATGCTTTTGTAAATCCCAAAAAACGCATTGAAATTATGTGTTTATCATGCATGACGATGAAGAGCGTTTTAATATAAATAGAGTGAAAGGCTAGTTTTACTAGATCTGATATGGAGAACTATATGGTCTATGTCTAACATGAATTGGATTTTAGTGAAGGAAACAAGGAAGTAGAATAATGTAACACTTTGTAACTTTTGAGAGCATCAATCTCATGGATGCTTCTCTAGGCATAGCCATACATTAAACTGAGTTGAGCCTAACACACTAGAAATAATGAAATATGTGGTAAAAGTTGATGTATGTATGTTCTTAAATTGGTTTAAATTTGAAAATATTAACATAAAGACTAATCGGAGACCTATCTTTCACCTTTTGCAAATAAATCTCACCTGGAAAATTTAAAGTGTTGCAAGGTAGGCATGGGTATCTATATTACTATACCCCCAACCCTCAAAATCTACTATGATGGCAAATATCTCTTGTCCTATTGGCATGTTGTAAAGATTGAATAACCATTATTCCACGTGCAGTCATATTTTGAGTTTTTCTTTGGTGGTCTGATATCAAAGGAAATAGTGTAAGAATATTTAGACTATAGACAATCCCTAGAATAATACAAAACTTGCTAATGTAATTAATTTTTTCTTGTCTCTTTCAGGGATTACTTGGCACATGATTTGTCAAAACCATAGACAACTAGTCGTGCAAAAAGAGATTAAAAACACAATAATATTTTGAACTATTTAATAGCAAGTTAATGTCGCCTAAAGTGTCAACAAGTCCAAAGAATTTAGAAAAAATTATGTTGTAGAAATTTACGACTCAAATAATTGATTTATAGCGAATGTGGTTGTTTAGCCATGCCACCTACATTTGAACTCCTCTAGATCCCTGTCAGAGGTATAATTCCGTGCAGTAAGAATCACTTCAATAAGGTGCCTTTGTTTGTCAAACCCTTAAATACAAATCATTTTCTTCCCGAGTTCGTTGGAGATCTCTGACTCTGGAATATAACCAAGGGGTACGAGATCCTACCTCCATTCCAGATATTTTAGGAAAAGATGAGAATATTTTTCAACATTTAAATCTCACACACATAGGAAACATCTGAGTGTAACATCATCTGTCACCTTCATCAACAAATTTCATTCGTGTGTAAGTTATTATCAAACCCTAATTATTAAAATTTGGCTACTGTGTGTTTGATTTGTAGGGTACAACATTTGTATTTTATGTGTCCCAATAGACTAAAGTGTCCCAATCTTTGAAATATATGTAGTTCCCCATACCCATACACTAAAACAATGGATAAGATGCTAGTATTGCATTCAAATGATGGAACAATTTTGGCGGCATCCTTGTTATTTATTTCCACCATGAAGAGGAATTTGAATCCTTCTAAAGCTTCCACATAATCACCTCCCTCACACCTCTTCATCCAAATTTTCCATTATCACTACCCCTAAAAATATAACCTTAGATCCACAGGTGAAGAGCTCTTCAAACACAAAATCGTCAAGCAACAATGATGTAAAGAAGGAGCCCTCTTGCATGTTGAAACCCAAAATATTACACCCTGAAATAGAAATTTCCATGAGACAATAACATAAACCATCATTAAAAACCATTCCTCCATATCCTATTAACTGAACTAATTTCACATTTGGAAACTACCCAGTGATCCTACATAAATTTTCCAAAGCATCATAGATTTCTAGTACTGTTCCCTTCTCCAAATCCAACATCCCCAGGGATACAACTTGATATAAGGTTTCCATGAGATAAACCTTCGTCTGAAACAAGGAATAATAACAAAGAAGCAATAACGGTCTGCAATCCAAGTAATTTAACAATAAAAGTATGAAGTAAGATTAACAAATGCAAAATGAGTAATATTGTTCTTCATTGATTTCAAAAAAGTGAGCAATCATATTATAGTGAAGAAATAATATTGAAACACCAATGAACTACTCACCCCAAGTTTATCAAAGTTTCAAGGACCAATAAATTTACTTAGAAATAATTGTGCAACTATAAACTAAAACACAATTGTGCAACTATAAACTAAAACACTTACCCCACAAGGGCCAAGGGAACCTTCTCACCAGGAATACCAGCTCATTGTGATAAAATTCATACTAATCCAAACACCAATATCTGACAAGAAAGATCACCATTGTTGGTTGTGTTATATTCTTTCCACGACTAACTTAGAGGGGGGGCGGAGCCCCCCCTTCGCCGCGCCGATTGCGTAGCGGGGGGGTCACAGGGGGTTTGAGGGGGGCGGGTAGCCCCCCTATACGGGGTTCGGGGCAGCGCGCCGAGAATTTTTTTTTTTGGACCCTATATTAGGTTGGAACCTACCTATGGTTTTCGGTCCATGGTTTTGGACGCGATGGTTTTTTTCGGTCCATGGTATTGGATGCTTCGGCATGTATAAATATGTATTGTAACATTGAAAGGAATATAATGAAAAATCAAGCTGGTAGTCTCGGTTTTTGAGATCCAGTGGGAAATCTCTGTGTATATGTGTTTTATGTGTTATGCTCTCTCATTTTTATTTTTCTTGTGATTTAGAATTCATATGCAGGTAATTTCTGTATGGGGTTAAAACCTACATTTGGTACCACAAGTTGTTGGCTTCAAAGTGGATTGCCTTTGTTGCTTAGGGTTTTCGCTCGGGCCTGTGGTAGACCCTATCAGTGAGGATCTGCAAGATCGATTCGGGTGGTGAAAGAAGATGGCGAGCAGCGGAAAGATAGAGATTGAGAAGTTCAATGGTCAGAGTTTTGAGTTGTGGAAACTCAAGATGGAGGATCTGTTGGTGGATAAAGATCAGTGGATCGCGGTAGATCCGGGTACTAAACCAACGGGAGTGACGATGAAGAATGGAAGAAGTTGGATCGAAAGGCAAAGAGCACAATACGATTGTGTGTGTCAGATTCAGTATTGTTGA
>APFE031447480.1:75876-142310 GCA_000404065.3 Pinus taeda | reverse complement strand
GAAGGACTGGCTGTTCGGGGTGGACGTAGCCCAAACTGGGTGAACCACGTATATCTGTGTCTCTCTTGTTTTGTGCGTTTTCTGTGTTTATATTTATGCATTATTTAATGTGTTCCATTGCTCCGTAATATATAATTTTCTAACAGATGTGATTTGATTTTAGTTTTACTTTTCTGCAATTAGATATCAGATTGCTCAAGTTATTGATGATTACCTCTGAAAGCCATAGCTTAGACTACCTGGCAAGGGATCAGACTATGAATTGATGTGATTTGATTTTAGTTTTACTTGTCTGCAATTAGATATCAGATTGCTCATGTTATTGATAATTACCTCCAAAAGCCATAGCTTAGACTACCTGGCGAGGAATCAGACTATGAATAATGTGATTTGATTTTACTTTTATTAGATTGCAATTTTTTATTTGTTTGAGTGCAGTAGCTTAATTCATTTTTCTATTTAGACAGCAGCAGGGATAATGGTTTCATGATCAATAGTTCATTTCTTGTTTGACTTAAGTAGCAGCACATCTTTATTTTTGTTCAGGTATTAATTTCATCATTAGTATGTTCTAAGACCCTCTGGAGTGTTAAGATGTGGAAATCACTATAAAGGACAGAATTGCCTTAAAATCTATATCCATACTTGCCTTATAGAGTTTTCTTAAGACTCAAAGATAGAATTCCAATTCACATTAGGAGACAAACAAAGATAAAAACCCCCAATTCAAAATAAAAATCAAAAAAACGACAAAGGTAAGAAATAGGTTATCTTGCACATATAGTGCACCACACTTCATCAACTTACGAATCCCGGATTGATAATTAATGTATCAATTTAGGACACACTAAATTGACCAAACAGGAATTAAGAAAACGATGCATAAAACTTTATAGCAAATAGGAAAACGAAACCTTAGTGTGCAGGGGCCCTCTGCACAGCCACGGTCAACAGGCTATCAATCAAGAATTATGCTCACGCAATCATGTAGAAACAGAGTCTTCTTTTATATCTCAAGACAGCGTTATCACAGTGGGACTAGTGTCTCAGCACAACAAACTTTTAACAACAAAATTACATTAATCCCAGACTAAAAACTATGCGTATAGAAACACGTTATTTATAACCAAAGCTTTATAACTATTTTCCTGTGAAACTACGTTGACAAAGGACACGTAAAAGACAACGTCCATGGATTTAGCATCATGGTTGCCAAGATTATGCAATCTATTGAAAACGGTTGTTGGATTCACATCGTGGGGTAGCCTACAGGTGTCAACGTGCCTCCAGGGATCTAGAAACGGCCATGAATCCTTCAGGTGGTTGAAAACAGAGTCCATTTGCTGTCAGACTCCTTCGTTAGACCATTCTTTGACCACCATTCACCACAGCTTTCTTTGATGAATCCGACTAGACCAATAGGACTTGATCCATGTCCAGGTCATTCCTAACTTTCCCACGTGTCTGGTTTTGCCAGATGACACCTGCAACCTGGAGTTTAACAAAAACGGCTGCTGAAAGTTGAACCAACTGCGGAAAGTGGTTGCATTCCGCAGCTCATAAGCAAAATCTAATTCAAACAGCAAACACAAAGACATAGTTAAAAAAATATGCAATCATGTTGATAGCTTAGGAGGTCCAGGTGAATGGAAAAAGTCTAGGAAATTGTGTAGGAGAGATGCAAGTTCAGGGCTCAACAACATGTGCTTCTATATTTAGAGGAAGTGACCTTGGATGTAGTTGTAGTGCTTAGCCTTAGATAGGAGTAGTAACACAGGTTGTTGGGACAACCTGTGGGTATATCTCAGGGTATATTGGATACAAGAACAATGTTAGTTATTGAGAGGAAGAAGGTGGAAAGGTAGAGTTGTCCTTCAGGTACTGCTAGGAGCCTTAGTTGATATGATATGACATTGTTAGACACTCAGGATCAGGATCTTAGGAGTATGGTTGGAAGGAATGGGTCTTCATATTAGATTATGGAGCATGTAATAGGGAAGTCTTTGAGTTCAAAGGAAATAACTACAATAGTAGATTACGTGGTGGTACTGGAGACAAATCCAAGTGGAGGAGTTTCTTCCAAAAGTACCTTCCTCGGTAAGAGGGAGTGTTGAGTTTTGTAGCTCGAAAGGTACTTCTAGTCTTGTGTTTTGACTAGAAGGACCTTGATTTTCCTTTTTAAGAGCTTGCACGTGACATGTAGAGTGTGCAAGTGAGTTGCACACATGAAAATGTGTGACATGTGACATGCATGGGATGTGAATGTAAATAAAGCTAAATTTATGACTTGTACTTGAGTTAAAGTAGAGAAAGCTAAAGATAGGATAGTTAACTAAAGTATAGTCACTTACCTTTGGTTAACTTGACGATCAAATTTTGTTGGTCAATATTAGCTTAGGAAAGTTATAAATTGAAACTAAATTGAGGAGCTAAGACATAATAACGGCACAAGATTAAGAGAAGCTTCTCAGTGAGTGTGTTTTGGGTCCGAGATAGTGCAGTGAGATTGGTGATCAGTTTTGTAATCTATATTTTCTCAGATGGGCCAATATCTTAGGATGGGATCCTGTGTAAGTTTAGTGATTAATTTATTAATGAAGGGTTGTTGATTGGGTAGAAATTGTTTATGCATATGTGATTCAGATCAAGTAATTTTCCTTCCGCTAAATATTTTGTTTAGGAATGTAGTTGTATATTTTATCAGTAATTAATTGCTTTTAATCAAATATCAGGTGTTGGGTTTGGGGGAATTCTAGCAACACGCTCCTTGAGTAAAAAGGTGGTATGGGATTTTCCTTCAATCAGGAAGCCCATACACAACCTCCCTGCCTGCTATGTAGGCCATTAAAAACTCAGTCAGAAAAACTGGTGTCCATTAAATGAACAACCTAAATTAGCCAATTCCCAAACAACTCCTCCTTAAACCTCTAAATATGTGTCCACTGCTTTTAGCCAGTCATTCTATTTACATTTCCATAATATTTACATGAATTACAAATTCATAGTGATAATTAAAAGAGGGGTAGCCAAGAGGGTTGTTATAGACCCCACCCGATTACAAGAACATTGTCCTCTATGTTCTATACCCAAACACGATATTTAGTAGTGTTCTATTCCCGAACACGACATTCAATAGTGTTTTATTCTCGGACAAAAAATTTAGCAGTGTTCTATTCTCGAGCACAAAATTTAGCAATGCCTTGTACCCAAGCACAAAATTAAAAAATGCTCCATGCATGAGCACAAAATTCAACGATAAGCTTTATATATCCATAGAGCTTTTACATTCATCTACATAATCTACAAAAATGGGTAATATAACCCCATTCAAGCCACCATTTTCTCAAGTGACTTCATCTGGTTCACAATTCTTTCAATACACCTCATCCTACTTGATTACTTGATTTCTGAAGCACTATCCAACTCCAATGCCCATATATGTCGTCCACTGTGATCAGTGCTCATTCAACGAACAAATTTAGTTCATTACTTCCTGGGACACACTCAATTCATCTTTGATCCTAACGAGTATGCCCATGATTTTTTCAAAATCAATTCAATTTTCAAGTACCAACATCCCATTCTTTTATTCCTTAGTCCCTCGAGTGATCTGTTTTCCTCTTTCATGCAGTCACTCACCTTCTAAGTTTAGGCATCCCCTTCTCTAATTCCTCAGTCCCTCGAGTGATCCATCTATTGGTAAGGCTTCCTTGAACAAAAATTATTTTCTCATCCAAGGCATCCCCTTGCCTTACTTTAAATATTTCCTCTTTGATTCATAGCCTAATCGCTACCATTATATCATATGATTTTCATCATTTGGATTGGGTTTGAAAATATCCCCTAATGAGGGGGTTTGACTTCTCTAAGTCTTCGATATAGTTTCATATCCATGCAATTCTAGTACGCTTTTCTTCCTCGTGTCCTTTTATTTCCTGAGGATTTTTCCCTCGAACCTATATTTGATGGACATCCTCTACACTTGAGTTGGCTTGTCACTGAATCTTCCACCGAATATAAAATGAATCGAGGGCTCTTCAAATATGCACTTGAAGGAGGGATTAGGGAGGCTTATAGACCATGATGTGGAGAGGAGGAGCTTGATAAAAATGTAGTGTAAGAGGTAGGATCTCCAACTTTGGATCCTGATCTGTTTAGATTTGAGGGAATTTGAGGTGTTTCTATATTTTCTAGAAATTCAAAGTTGTTGTGGGTTTGGATCAACACGAGTTCATTTTCTCCTTGATTTTGTTTCTTATATGTATCCCTATATTTTCCTCTCACTTCATTAGATTCCTCATGTTCCTTTACTATAGAAGGATGATCTTGCAGATTCAGCTGAGCTCCAGGGGGTTCATACTCTTGAATTTAACTGGGGAATTTTTTCTTGGATTGAAGGGGGAGGTGGGGTTGGGTTTTGCTAATGATTATTACATCTTCTCCTCTTCATTGTTTTCCATTGTTTCACAATTTTTGGTGCCTCCTTCTCTGGGGGAGGAGGTATTTCAAGGCCTGATCTTGCAAAATGTTTGTATTCATGGCAGTACGAACATTTAAACAATATTTGTTCATTGTCTACCTTATAGATATGCTTCCATTCTCCTAGGATTAGTCGGATTTCTAGTAATCACCTTTCTTATAGTTCTACTTCTACAAAAACATGAGCAGAAGAGAATATTGGATCCTTGGGGATTTTATAATATGTATATTTACCCAACGCATTTCCAATATATTTCAAAGTTTGGTCATTATAGCGGTGGAGTGGAAGATGAGGAAGATGAACCCAAACCATTAGAGCCGAGGGGATATCATTTTTTGTATTAAATTAAAGGGTTCAACCATTCAAATGCATACTTTGAGATCCCTGAAAATATGATCCACTTTGGAAAATGAGGTCTCAATCCTACTTGTTCATAAAAATAAAAGTGAAATAGTTGTGTTTGCAAAGCTAGAAAGAGGTCTTACCCTTTACTAGTGGTTCCCATTTTTTTAAACCCACAACACCATAGCCTTAAGAGAATAATCTTGGTAAGAAATATGATGGGCCTCCAATTTAGACAAAAATTAAGGCACATCTAACCTTTCCTAGGCACATTTAATCTTTCCTTTTGCACTTAATAATGTATTTTGTAGGTTTAACATGTTATGAGGAAGGTTAGAGATGATTGTCATATCTTGTGTGCCTAATGCATTTATTTTGTAGGATATTGAGAATATTTGGTGTGGATCATGGGAAATACATTCTAGAGAAAAATAAGGGACATGATCCCTGCTGCAAGATGACCAAAACTCAATCGGATTAAAGCAGTCATTACTTTCCCCTGTAGCTGCGAGGTCATAGGGAACGAGATCCTATTTTATAGGATTTTTGGAGGGAAGCTGTCCTCTCTTCAAGGAGGTTTCCCCTCAACTATTTTTGTATATATAAGATGCTTGAGTAGCCCATTAGGGGGAGATCTGTTAGAGGTTAGTGCCAGTAGTAGTTAGTAAAGGCCTTTGCATAACATTCCAATTATGTAATATTTCATATATGAGCTCATTTCTTGATTAATGAGAAGCACTCTTTGGTTTCCAGTCTATTTTTTCTTTAAGGACCTGAATCCCTTTGGGTTGGGTACCAACCCAAGTTCTTAGGCCCCCACTTTGTACATTTATTTTCCATGCATTAGTTCACCTAGTCATTTATGTGATTTCACTGATAAATGTTGTTTTCTATAGTTTGGTAAAATAGTTGTTGTTGTTTTTTTTTTGTTTTTTTCTTTTTCTTTTTTCTTATGCATATTGTCTTAGTGAATTTATCCATATTCCTTTTTATGAAATTTAGTGTCCTTGATAATGCACTAGAATGTTTACATTGTTGTTATCCAAGTGTTATTCACATATTTGTGCAATCCGTTAGTAAATAAATTATCATTTTGCGGAGCTACAAGATAGACCAGATTTGCATTTTTATTGCTTAAATCGGTCCATTTGAGGTATCTGAGCTTGAAAAATATTTATTTACCCTTCCATAATCCTGCTTCACCTCCTTCACCCCTCAGATCGTATATAGAATGCATAAAATTTCTCTTAGATATTTCATGTAGCAAATTAGGGGCATCCTGTAGCAGTACATAGATTGCACCAAAACACTTATGTCTTTGCATTCAAAACTTGTTTATCATTCTTTAGCACTTTACAATGCACATCAAACCCTAATCCAGGTGGCTCCAGAAACTCTTAGAATTCAGAAGTGGCTCAGAATATCTCAAAAATCAAACATCGGATGGAAGTAAAACTAGGACTAAATCGAATTGCTCGTCGTCCTGATTGCAACAACATGAACAGTACTCAAATTTGAGTTCGTATACTCAAGATATTTGTGTCAAAGTTCCAGTCAAACTAGGCCCAATGGCAGCCACAAATGAGCAACAATTTGGAATTTTCCAGTGAATTTGTCGCCTCGTTAATTTTTCCAATGAACCTTAAAAATCAACAGAAAAATTTTCAATGGTTTGTTTACAAAAAACAAAATATATATATATTAAAATGGGTGGCGGGCCTTGACCCTCACCACCTCACACCACTGCATTGCATATACTATGTTATATTGGGGCGGGATGCCATTGATAGACCCGCCACCAAACACAAATGCTCCATATTAAACTGGGTTGGCAAGTTTTGAACCCAGCCGCCCAACTAGTCGGCCCGCCACCCGAGCAGACCCATACCCACTGCAAAACACTATATGCCAACCTCCAACCTTAACCACCGATAGTTATGTAACAATGTGCCTCCCAAAAACAAATGTCGCCAATACAATTCAAACGACATGCCATACCAAAATGGGGGTCTCATGGGTTTGACCCCAGAACCTCCCCAACTGCCAATACCTTTAATGTATTCTGCCAACTTAGAAATCCCAAGTGGCCCATTGGAAAATTTGTCCCACAAAACTTATATAAACCACCTTTTCTTTCATGCACAAAACAGAACAAAGAACAGAGGAGCGAAGGTCGAGCATGAGGGTTGAGGCAGAACCTTGCCACAATGGGTGAGGAGGATAACATGCATGGAATATTTTTTGAGACAGAATCTTGCAGGAATATTCTTGATGCTTGAGGAATCTAAAAGATTCCCTGAGGGTGATTTTTCATAATGAAATAATCATGTCAACTTTATACTCCAACGAACCAAAATTTCTCCAGGATTCTAATGGCGTGATCAGTTTCCTCATCTGAGTAGCATAATTTCAGGCAGCCAGTAGTGAGGAATCTTTGCAAAATCTTGAGGAATCTAAAAGATTCCCTTGGAGGCTGATTTTTTATAGAGGTGGAATGATGTCGAGTTTATAGTCATTTGTCTCAGAATTTCAAAAGGAGCACAGTGGTGTGCTCAGAATTTCAAAAGGAGCACAGTGGATTTTTCGCCCATCTCTAGGAAGGAATCTTTGGGGGAATCTTTGAGATTCCTGAGGGCCTTGATTTTGGCAATGTCATAAAGGGGTCAATTTTATAGTCATTTAACACAATTTTGTGCCACGAATTCAATGGTGTAGTACATTTTGTCAACAGAGCTGCACATTTTTAGGCCATCCCTGGAAGTGGAGGTATATGATGTAGTGATGACATGTATTTCTTTTCATTTGCTGAGATCCTCATTACCATTATGTTTAAGGATGATTGTATGCCATGTCATGTGAGAATTTATTAGCTTATCATGTTGAAGGAGGGCCGATTTGATTGAGAGTTCCTATATGAGAACATCTCATGGAGAGACATGCCACTCAAGTTGAGGGAATTTATCCTTGTAATGACAAATAATATACCATGTACATCATCATCATCTTGTAGTTTTTAATGAGGCGGCCTCCCCACTATTGACACTGGGCCCAAAGATGTAACCCACTCTGGGAGAACTCTTTATTATCAATGTGTGTGTTTCCTTTGATTCGATGGTTTTGGTTATGTTTCATCTTCTGTAAAACATGCACATGTGGTTGTTCATACTCTTTCATATGCAATTATGCTAACATCACAGAAGTAAAAGATCTTGGTTAATTCCGATAGTTGAAGAGATCCAGATTAGACCCTAGATATGGATTTCATAGGTTCAAACACCCCTTAGAAACTTTACACTAGCAGTAGTAGCAAAAACTGCTTTCTTTTTGTAATTAGGGTTTACTGTTTGAATGGCTTCTTTTAGTTGTAAGTTTATTTATCATGCATCATAGAATAGACTTAATTTTGCTCCAAAATTCTTGAAATTATTTGCTTTCCTTTCTTGCTGTTAGCATAGGTTTATTTCATGTCACTTAGTATCCTGCAAAACAAAGTAGGTTTTTTTTATCATTTACTCTTTTGCAAATAGAGTAGGTTTATTTCAAGTCATTTACATTTCTACAAATAGATTAGGGTTACTTTATGTTGTTTACTTTCATGCAAACTACAGTAGGTCTATTTTTTGTTCCTTGTTCTTTTGAGAATTTCCTATAGACTGGAGAGCAAAAGTGGTCTTTGTACATTTTAGCTTCTCTTAAGTTTCATCAGATCAACCAAAGAAGGATGCATTTCATGTTATACATATAGTGTCAACAGCTCTTAAGTTTGTATGAACTTCGGGTTGATATTTAAAGTCAAGACCCTTAGGAGTTTCAAAATTCTCGTTGTAACACTGAGGGTCATCACTTTTTGGCACCGTTTCCAGGGAGGTATCAAATCATGCATTGTTTTCTTCTCTAATTGAATCGCTTCTTTTATTTTCTACAAAAACAAAAAAATATACGTTAGGCATTATTTATTTCAAAAACAAAAACAAAAATGCATTGCATTCTCATTCAAAAAAATTACGAAAATAGAAAAATATTTCTTCAATAACGCAACCCCCCACTTGATCACATGGTGTATTAAGAATCACATCATTATCCACTTTTGTGGGTAGAAGTGGAAGAGGTGGCAGAGGAGGTAGAAGAAATGGATGGAGATGACGAAAATGAGGAAGATCCTTTTGGATTTCCCATTCAGAATATTGATACAAATGTTCATATGAAGAAATTCCCTCCATCTTTACTTCCCCACTTCCATGTTATGAGATCTTAAGACTCAGAAACCTTTATTTTTGAACTTCTAATAATTTGTAGATCTTATGGTTAGCTATTAAACACTCAAAAATTGATATTATTTCAAGCAACATTTAATGATAGAGCCTTAAAAGGTTCATGAGTTTAGGGACTAATTAAATAAGATCATGGGATGATATGCAAAGGATATTTCTATAAAAATATAAAGACTATTGTATACATAATGATCTTAAAGAGAAAAACTTTAAAATGAACCAAAAAGAATATTAGTATCTTAGGAATCTTGTAGCAAAAAATTTGTATGATGTTAAGAGGGAAATTTTTCATAATTTAGGATTTGACACACTAAAACCCTCTTACTTATAACAATCAGAGATGAGTAGAATGATATCCTTAACCTAATGGGTAAAGGGGATGTATCTCAACTATCATTTTAAGAAATGTATGAAATATGTAAGCACATATCAAGGGGAAGGCCAAGAGTAAGTAAACCAACAACAAGGTCAGTAAGTCAATTTGAACTTGGTAATTTGCTAAATAACTTTAGAACATACATTCTTAGTAATCTAAGTAAACAAATAGATATATTAAGAATGCAAAATAAGCAAAATGATGATGTTGAAATTTGTGTCATTTATGTATAATCACATGCTACAAGAGATTGTCCATCATTACCGGGATTGAAAGTAGTTTACCAAGAAGATAGTCAAGCAAATCAAAACACCTAAACATGTGGCTAGAAGGAGACTTTGGCAGCCTCGTCAAATAGGTATGGTGCAATATACTTCACAAAAATTTGAAGCGTATACTCAATGGTCCTAAAATAATTAGAATACCCCATTATCTTGGCAACCTTGGCCACCCCATACTCGAAATCAATCTTAGAAACAAGGTTGGCAAGGATCTTATGGAATAAATCCACAATATTACCCATCTTTTCCTCAATATCCTCAACATGCTCAACTCCAACATCAATACCATCCACCTACACCACAACCACAACCTTAACCACAATCATATCAAATATTCGTTCCCACTCAACCCTTTATGCAACCATTTCCAAACCCAAACAATAAAGTAACTCAACCCACTCACAATGTTGAGGTAAAAAATCTCCAAACATCTTCTCTTGATCTAAGTAATATTCATCCTAAATTAGGAAAAGTATTGCAAAAAATAGATTCTCTTGTTGTCATTCAAGAACAACATCCAAAAGAAGAAAATATAAATAAGACTAAAGAATCATGGACCACATTTGATGGAGAGAAAGCATTGGAACCTAAGATTGAGGAATTTCTACTACGCCTATTATCAGATCCTTTATGTGTTCAAGAGGATAATCAATAAATAGCAGAATATTTGAATGGCATGGCAAAAGAAGACATATATAATGATTCAGATGAGAAAATGGACCAAGGGCATCATAGATATATTGAACGTTGGTTCCATACAATCATTAATCTAGAGCACCACACTTTTCATCAATAGTTATTGACATAATCACAATCAAAGCAATAGGTCTTTCGTATTCTAGTATATATCAAAGCATATCTTTCAAACCTACAAAATAGTTCTTGTGTCATCCTATTGTGTAGATGGATCCATTGGAAGTATTCCTATACTTGAAAGAGATTTTCTTTTTCAAGTAGAGTTGGACAGAAAAAAGAAAAAAGAAAAAGGAGAAAAACCCTCAAGTGAAAACCTCCTTTGAGGCGCGTGAGGAAAACTCATTAACTGAAAATATCTATGAGGTAGCTTGTGATCCTAAGAAAGAGAAAAAATAGAGCAATAAAAATCCCTAGGTGAAAACCTCCTTTAAGGAACCCAAGGCAATCCTACTAGCTGAAAACCTCTATGAGGCAACTAGTAGGCCTCAAGGGAAAAATTTGGATTAAAATAGTGTTATGCTTACCCTGATGATTGTGTAGGTTACAGGAAAAAAATCAATAAAACAGAATATGCAAGCCATCCTGCACATCTGGCTCCAAGTCCAAAGCATTCATCTTCATGGGAATGAGAAATCTTCCCCACGTCACTCTCATCCATTTCCTAACCACCACAACCTTCACCCATCATCCCCAAGACCTTTCCATTTGTTTTATTTGATGTCCTGAGTTGCTACAAGAAGCCTCTGCAATGTTACAAGAAAGTCAAAAAATTAATAAAAAAGGGCAGAAAATTCTTTTGACCGTATCTTGCAAATTTTGCATCCTTTAGCTGAGTTTTTTATGGGGAGATGCATAAGGGTGATGGTAACATGCTCAAAAAAATTCGAGAGATTCCAATGTATATTTTTCAATAAATTGGTCATCCTCACCTACATCCATTTCTTGTTTTTCTTGATATTAGTGCATCCATTGGCTGATATTTTTATGGTGAGATGCATAAGGGTGATGGTAACATGCTCAAAAATTTTCAAGAAATTCCAATGCATATTTTTTACGAAATTGGTCGCTGTCACCTACATCCATTCTCATTTTTCTCAAGATTCATGCATCCACTTGTTGTCCACCTACATATATTTCTTATTTTTCTTGAGATTTGTGCATCCATTGGATGAGATTTCTTGTGGAAAGATGCATAAGGGTGATGGTAACATGCTTAAAAAAATTCAGGTGAATATAATCTATTGTTTGAGAGATATCGGCTAAATAAGTTTGCTATAAGAAGTGGACACATTTTATAGGCCAAATTTGGAAAAAAATACATATATCAAAGATTTTATTCAATTGCGAGAAAGAAGAAGGTACCTAGGGGTCCCCTAACATCCGTACATTCCATCAGCACCTACCACCTTCCATTTTTCCCTTCACCATGTCATTGTTCATTCACAACAATCCAACATTTCCACTCTTTCCCATCAGTCACAAGTGAAAAATACCTCTCCATCAGCACTAATAGATTTTATTTGAATTATCAAAAAACTTTGGAGGCTCCAGTAAGAAAAAATCATGAGTTTGAGGAGCTTATGTGACTACTATAGGAAACAAAAAGTCTTGTAGAAACTTTAAGAAGCGTTAGAGGCCCAAGAATACATTATGTGTAAAAAGAGCCACAAACTCCACCATATCTAGGGGACAATAAAATTGGCCCGGAGAAGCCATAGGACCTCCCATAGGCTGCTACAATATCTCCTATCCACCTACATCAACAACGCTTCAACCACCGACAGTAATAACACTCCAGCCACCTACAGCAACAACATTTCAGTCACTTGAACCAAATTCATCTAGAGCAACAATAACAACACTGAAAAGATTCCATAAGATCTCTAGAAGTACTAGTAACAACACTAAAATACCTTCAGTATAATCATCAAAGGCAACCAAAAGCAGCATCACCAACAAAATATTCAAAGGCAGCAACAAGCAATATTTAAATCTCTAGTAGCTCTAGCAAAATCATCAGAAGCAACCTAAAAGTATACAACAACAACATCCATGTCACCTACAAATAGAAATCAGGGTAAGGCACAGATATGCACCTCTCTAATCTCACCCTTTGAACCTATTCTAGCCTGAGAAAACAAAGTGTGAGAAGGAAAGGAGTTTTAGAGCCAGATTTAGTAAGAGAAGCCTCGGCCATATCTAGTAGTGAACTTAATTTTTCTCCAAAGGACACCCACACATGTGGTAAATGAAAAATATAAAAGTGGAAAAGACTCAAGAAACTGGGTTGTTATCATTTACTCATGATAAATAACAAGCAGTACAAGGGGGAAGTGGGGGCCAGCTCACTTAACTCAAAGCACTCCAATATTGTTTTGCATGCAGTATCGTTTATAGTAAAAAAAAATGGTGGACCTAACATCTCTTCGCCTAGATACTACAGGAACCTACAAGCGTTGACATAGGAAATAGGCAGACTCCTATAGGAACCTACAAGTGTTGCTACAGGAAACAAACAGATTGTTACCAGAAGCTGATATTTTGCCCCAAACAGCCACAAAATCCTCGAATGACTTGAAAGGCAAGGGGATCTTCAAATGAAATGTAAGTCACAAGTTTTTTCCATATACATTTGACAAAAGTATTCAAAATTGTCTCAAAGGAAATTCCCTACATTTTACAGTCTAAATTTACACAGTGCAACAGCGAGTGGTATGGTTATTTTCTTTTTTTAGAAGAAGTATAGTCTGATAAATGGTGACGAAATACATAAAATAGTTGGTTGAACATACTCTCATGTCCTTAAGAAGCAATATTATACATTTTCCATCTGCTACAAGATGCCCTACTACCACAATAAACCCTAGCTCCAGTAGTAGCAGAGGCCCAAACAGAGACCTAAGTAGAGTTAGAAGATGCATGAAAAAAGGTAGAAATAGAAGTAAAGACAAAGGAATCCATTGACAAAAGGTTATAGGAAAAGGAAGGAGAAAAAACAGAAATGTAGGTTGAGCCAAAGACAAAGCCAGAGATAGCAAAGAGAAGATTAGAGGCTTAAGATGCTCTTGCACCTCAAGCAGAATCTCGGGAGATCAATAAAACACCAAGAGTGTAGGGTCCTTCCCTATGATGCCATTACACACACACACATATAATGACGTAAGTATGATTTCTTGCATCCAATAACTTGTTTGTTACTATCTCGCGTTTATTTTACAATTAAAACTATATATATATATATATATATATATAGTTTTATTGTAAAATAACGCGAGATAGTAACAAACAAGTTATTGGATGCAAGAAATCATACTTACGTCATTAATTTACTATAACACAAGTAATGATGCAATATAAATATTTCCTTTAGAATCATTCATCCATAGTTCTAAATTACACTCAATGACATATCCTTCACTTTTACATTTTGATAATTATGTACAACAATAAACATGTAATAGAAAATTATAGAAACTCAAGGTATCATTCACCAAGGATGGAGATTTGATCTCGACTTTGTTGCTTCTTACACTCCCTTGTTGTTGTCCGTGTATAAGTGTGAAGGATGTTGCACCCTAACCAAACATCGTTGACTCAATGGTTAGCATCACAACTTACTCCTTGGGTACTCTTCTTCCCCATTGACCCCTGAGCTAAAATGGGGTTGTAAAATATAGGAATAATACTAGTCGATGGAGTAGAGTACTCCTAGCTTAAGAGTTCCCTCTCTAATAACCTCAACCTCACTAAACTCATTGTAGGCTTCATATTCACTCATAATAGAATTATGTAATTTGCTCCTTATTATATAGGAGGATTTGTAGGTGACAATTGCAAAACAATTATTTTTATTAATCTAAAATTTTGATTATTCACCCACCTCTATGTCAGCCTCTCACCAAGGCTCTCCTAAATTATTTACTTAAATTTTTATTCAAAAATAATATTTTTCCTCACCCCAACATGACTCCCTCTCCTAGTTGTCTCTTTATCCCCCATTTATGCTCCTTATTTTATTTCATTACTATAGTCAACTGGTAGGTCTCAGATTTGATCCCCCAACTACACCCTAGATTAACTCAAATCGACTCTTAGATGGAGATCCTTGTGTTATCTCTTGCCACATGGAGGTTCTCTCATGAAACTAAATTTCTCTAATTTAATTTATTAGTCTCCATTTTCATTTACCACCCTCTTTTCTTAATGAGATTAAACTATTATACGATTAATGTTTCTAACTAATTATATGTCCCTTTCCCCACTTTGCTTATTAAAACCTTACATGCATTGGAGTTACTTTATATGCACATTATCTACCAAATATTTTCCAAACGTGGGAAGGGTACAGTTCTCAATTGTGCAATCTTTTCATTTCTTCATATTCTCTCTTTACCCCCAAGGTTTAATCTTGATTTAATTAACTTGGTTCTAAAATTTCCTTACTTCAGTATGTGAATTAGTATGATTACCATATCTTAATTATATTTTAATAGTTTCTTCTTGATGCCAAGGGTGCCAAGTAGGTCATGCCCTTCAATAAATCCCCTATGAAGTTCCAAGGGTACCATGAAAATCAGTTTCTTCTTGATGCCAAGGGTGCCAAGTCAGTCGTTCCCTTCAAAAACTTCCCCTTTTGAAGTTTCAAGAGTGCCACATCATTTTCCCTTCAAGCATCTAATGACTATGAGGGGGAAAACCAAGTGCAACGATAGAGAGTGTTATGCTCTCCTATTCCGCCCTCTATATTGAGGCTAATGGTGTTGGGGATCAAGGATTATGCCTTGATGCACAACCTCCAATAAAGTCCTCATGAGCGACCCAATCAGGGTCTTCCCCCATAGCATTTTGATTTTCAAGGCGAAGGTACCCCATTACCTTTCATCCCAAGTTATAGTAGCAATGCTAACGGGTGGAATCAGGGACAATTTCCCACCCCTCCCATGAAATTCCATCTATTTGTACAACCCCATCACCCATATGTGTCTCGTTCGGCTAAGAAACTAACCTCTGTGTGTAACCAACTAGCATGTCATTAGAATTCATATTATAAATTTAGATTGAGCTTTAAATTTTTTGAGACAATAATATGCAATTCAAATCAAACTAGAGGTCGTTGACTCATCATATGCAAGTGCATCTAGATGGTCTACTGCTACACTTAATAATCATCAGTAGTATTTGTACAGAATATTAGTCACTAAAATACTTGTGTATGCTAAATCATCACCATGACATAACCATCAACATCTTTGTTAACCATGAGAAAGAACTAATGTAAGCAAACAACATAACGAATCCATCACATGATTAGACATAGTCATAAAACACATCCATCACATTTATTATCATCATATCATCAACCTTGAAAAATAATTATTATCACATCCACAAATAGTAAAATTCAAATATCTAGATCCTCGACCTACGATCCTCAAAAAATAATGTATGATCCCTAAGGCTATATCAAGGCTAATGTCATATCAGCGTCAGTTAACCAAAGCAAGGCACTACATACACCCCCTCTTAACAATAGACATTGTTTCGAAGTCCTCGGAACATACAAGGAAAATGGTGACGCATCTTCTTGGCATCCTCCCAAGTGGTGGAACTGGGACTATAATTGTCCCACTGAACCTTGAATTGGTCCACCAATCAACTTCTATATTGTAGAGTTTGCTAGTCTAGTATGTGAACTGGTTTGGCCATCATTGTGCCCTCATCTGAGACCTACCAATGACCCAATTCAATAACATGTGAAGGATCTGAAATATAATGATGTAATACATACATATGGAACATATCATGCATACGTGTTAGATATGTAGGTAAAGCAAGCCTATGTTCCATTGACCCTTTCCTTTCTATGATTTCAAAAGGCACCACAAACCGTGAATATAATTTTTCTCCCTTCCCAAACCTTATGGAGCTCCTTTGGGCTCTTACTCTCAAAAACACCCAATATCCCACTTTATAACTTTGATCCATCTTATGAGCATCATCTTAGCTCTTGTGTCAATCTTGTGTTTCTT
Organism: Pinus taeda; assembly: GCA_000404065.3. Classification (NCBI taxonomy): domain Eukaryota; kingdom Viridiplantae; phylum Streptophyta; class Pinopsida; order Pinales; family Pinaceae; genus Pinus; species Pinus taeda. Next base: position 125,835 of record APFE031447480.1, on the reverse strand, counting down.
TAATCCTCCCCTTAATTATGATCGTATTACTTATGGTCATGTTGATATTTGATCCTCTGTTTGATCCCAACTCAGAGGCATTCTGCAAGGCCTCCCATACAATAACTCAAATGGTGACATCTTCATGGAACTCTGATAATTGGTGTTGTAATAAAATTCAACCAGTGGTAAAAAATCTTCCCATCATTTATGTTGATCCATTACACACATTCGTAGCATGTCCTCAAGGATTTGATTAGTCCTTTTTGTTTGACCATGTGTCTCAAGGTGATAATTAGTGCTAAAATTCAACTGGGTTCTTAAGGCTTCTTGGAAACTAGTCTGAAAATTTCCCATAAACACTACTCCCTATCTAATATGATATTCCTTAGCACTCCATGTAATCTCATAATCTTAAAAATAAAAAATATAGCTGTCTCAAGTGCCTTACATGTAGTCTTAACTGATATAGAATGGGCGCTCTTGGTCAGCATGTAAACCACTATAAATATGGCATCATGTCTTCTTATGGTCATTGGTAGTCCCATGATGAAAATCCATTGATATAACTTCCCATTTAGACTATGGTATCTCATGGGGTTGCAATAACCATGTTGGATGTTTATTTTCATCTTTTACTCGTTGACACTCCAAACATCTTGCTACAAATTTTACAATGTCCTTCTTCATCCCATTCTAAAAGAGAGTGGTTTCAGGTCCACACTCATCTTCTTAATAGCAGGGTGTGCTATGCATACTACTTGATTTGCTTCGCTGAAGATTAATTGGCGTATATCATCATTCAATGGCACATAAATCCTCCCATGGAAGTGTAGAAGTCCATCGTCATCTAGGGAGTGTCCTTCATACTTTGGGACCATCATTTCATCCTCCCTAAAACTCTTCCTAACCTCATTGTACTAGGTGTCCTCAACTTGTGAATTGAGAAAACTCACCCTCGAGGTTTGCCTTTAAGGTAATTATCGAATATATTCAAGGCCTCTAACTAAAATCATCTGCCACCTTATTTACAATTCCCTATGTGTAATTAATATCAAAATCATATTTACTTATTAATTCTGAAAACCTTCGTTGTCTAGCATTTAAATGGTCTTGGGTTAGTGTTGTGGTCCACAATGATCAATCCTTAGTTCAAACTTCCTTCCTAGTAGGTAGTGTCACCAAATCTTTAGGGCATAAACAATAGATACCCTTTCTATATCACGCATTGCATAGCTCTCCTCATGGTTTCTAAGTTTTCTTGATGCATATGCTATTACTCTTCCCTCTTGCACCAATACAGATCACAATCCTTCCTTGGAGGCATCAGTGCAAACCAAAAATTATTTCTCCATATTAGATACATTCAATACAAATGAAATTCTTGTTCTTTGTTTAGAGTTTAGTAATAGGGTTTGCTATCTTCAAAAACCCTTCAACAAATATGTAATAATACCTGGTCATTCCCATGAAACTACGCATTTCATGAACATTGGTTAGTGTTGGCCATTCGATGATAGCCTCAATCTTTGATGGGTCTATGACAATACCATCCCCAGAGATAGTATTCCCAAGTAATAGATCTTGGATTGGTAAAATTAACACTTAGATAACTTCCCATACAATTGGTTCTATCTAAAAATCTGTAAGACTAGCCTCAAGTGTTTGTCATGCTCCTCTGAGGTCTTTGAGTAGATCAAAATATCATCAATAATGACTTGTACAAACTTGTCTAGGTATTCTAAAAATATACCATTCATCAAAATCATCAAAACACTCAGGGAATTTGTCAATCCAAAGGGTAATACTACAAATTCATAATGCCCAAATCTTATCTTAAAGGTTATCTTTGGGATATCTTCCTCCTTGATTCTCAACTGATGATATCTTGATCTCAAGTCTATATTTGAAATCACAGTAGATTTGCTCATTTGGTCAAACAAGTCATCTAACCTCGATAGAGGATATTTATTTTTTATCGCCACCTTGTTCAAATGGCGATAATTAATGCACAATCTCCAAGACTCATCCTTCTTCTTAACAAAAATATCAGGGGATCCCCACAAGGATATGTTGAGTCGTATAAAACCCAAGTCTAACGATTACTTGAATTGGATTTGCAACTCCTTTATTGATGGAATTCACATGCGATAAGGTGTCTTTGCAATAGTTTTTGTGCCTATTTTAATTCTGATGGTGAAATTAATTTCCCTTTTTGGGGTATCCTCGACAATTCTTCAGAAAATACATCCCCAAATTCTACAAGGATTGAATTATTATGTAAATTTTCAGAGTCAATTTTATCATTTAGTGTTGCCACCATGAATATTGACATTCCCTTCATCTATATTTCATCAATTGTAGATGAACCTTACTCAGACACCCCTCGGTTTATCCCAATTTTGCTAGCTAATAATTTAGTCTTGATTTTATGTAACCTTTAGCTTCAGTTTATCATTACTATAGATTACTCTCAAGTTGGTGATATTTTTATACCAATCACTTATTGTTGGGTGTGGAATCCCCCCAAAGGAATGTTTTGGGGCTTAAAGCCCAAGTTTTGACTAAGTCCACGAATTGTGGGCGCGGAGCGCGAAGTCGTAATAGAGTCATAGGGTTGTCTGCCCTCTTTTTTGTAATGTAATGTTGGTTTGAAAGATCCACCCATGTTCCACGAACCATGGGATTGTATAAACAGAGCGAGGCTCTAAGTGTAAGAGAAGGGAAATGAATTTAATTGAAGGAAGAATCTAAGGAATCGATGAAGTATTAAGTTGAAGTGTAAGTAATGTCATTGGGTCATAGAGTAGGAGAAGGCTCTGCAACTGAGTGCACAGAGGCCTAGTAGTCTGTAGCTGAGTGCGCAAAGGCCTAGTAATCCGCAACTAAGTGCACAGGGCAAGTTGAGTTCGTAATCATGGGGAGAATTAATAAAAGAGAAGTGTTACCATATTTCTATTCATCTTTTCCTGTTTTATGCATTATTGGGTATGAATAGAAAGTTTATTGTTTATTTAATGCGCAAACTCATATGAATGTGTTGAATAAGTAAATATAATATAACGTATCTGTTTACACAAAGATAACTAATTTTTATAAGAAGATAAGTAAGATCTCAGGTGTGACTTACGGGAATAGTGCAGATCGCTGCTCCAGTAGCGCGAAAGCCCCAGAGCCCCTGGTTAGGGTTGCGCGAAGGTGAATATATCAGGGCGCGAAAGCTAAGGAATTGTGCGGAGTAACCTGCACGAAGGGACTCACAGTTGGACCAAATCAACCCCTCAGACATCTCAAGGGTGTGGAAACCTAGTTCCAGCACCCCCCCATACTACTACGAGTGAGACCTCAGTCCGCGCTCCGCAAACTGTTTCCGAAAGGGCCAATAGTACAGGGGTTTGTTTGGCTAATTAACTCCGAACCTAGGTCAATCCCAACAAGCCAACAAATGGTTCTGTTTCCAGGACCGAGATCTGCATAGAGATGTCTGATGTCGTATCACTGGAATCCGACTAAGAAAGAAATTGAAGATTGGCTGGATAGGAAGATCTGCGATTTCGCGACATGGGAGAACAGGAATACACAACTATCAAAAGAAAAGTGGTTAGATTGCTACTTGTACACAAATATCCACGAAATTTTCTTCACATCTTTCCCTATTGGGTTATACAAGTGGATAGAAAAGCTAGCAAATAGCCAAGGAAGGTGGAAACTTGATAATCCTATTATGTGGACCCCAGAGTTGGTACGCAGATTGGAAGCATCAAAGGATGAGATCGCATGCGTTGTTGATCACTGGCTCGATCGAATTATAGGAGGATTCATCATTGAGTTCACAGTAGATGCTTCAATTAGTTATAGCGAGGCAGAACGCCGCTTCCTCAAAGGACCGCGAGGTAAGTACATTAAGTCTCTAAACATTTGGATTAAAATGTTACTGTGTGAAAAGTGGATTATGCGAATACATTGATGTTCAAGGCTACGCGAAGTGGAAGAATTTATAGAAACAAAGTACAGAACTAGAAACTAGCCCCTTGATTTCACCTCTGCAAGGGGGCGAGGGAGAGCTCGCAAAGGTCTCACCAACAAGTGTGATCAATTTGATAAGGCAGAGGATTCTATGCATACCACCCCCACCCATACCACCACCAGTGTCACTGCCTTCACCCCCATATTCACCCATACCACCACCGTGAGTCGATATGGCAAGCGCAATAAAGTTGCCTATATTCAAGGGAATAAGAAATGAAGATCCATACCAGTTTTGTTTCCTGATAAGGGTTGTATTGGAAGCACAGGTAATTATAGACGATAATATAAAGAAAGCGACGCTAGTTAGCACTTTGCAGGATCATGCACTGACCTGGTATATCAAGTATTCTAATGACAATTCGAATGCAGGGATTGTGGATGTCAAAATTACGTTGAACAAAGAATTCAACAGGCCGAAATCAGAGGCACAATCGATCATTAGGTTCAAGGAGATCACAATGCTTCTAGGCAAGACTCGGGAATTGGATCAAAGACTGAAGTGCACAATTCACGAAGCCAATATGACGTTGACAGATGGACAGCATCGTGAATGGTTTGTAGCATCGCTAACACCGCATTTGAGGAACGTGCTAACAACTCAGGCTGAAACCTTAGAGATCGCGATGAGGCTGCATGAAACCCTGATACATGATCTTAACCTAGGAGTTCAGCAGATCCACGCGTACTTGAAAAACTTGTGCCCTGAGATGCAAAGTCTGAAACACGATAGGACAGCTCGCCAAGAGGTGTGCGAAGAGGTATGGTGTGTTAAATGTAAGGGTTAGGGTCATGACAAGGACCACTGCCCGGTATTCGCGAATTATGTCGTGGGAGGAGGGTCGATGTTGTTAAAACCTGAGGCACAAGCAGGACCTACCATGGCGCCTGCTTTGTGGTGCACAATTCGTCAAGTAGGAGGAAAGCATATTACAAACAACTATCATCTATTGCAGAAGTACACGCAAAATTCGCAACAGTTGTTCTGTAATTTCTGTAGATCAGTGGGACATGACAAGCGCACCTATAGAAGCTATGAGTTGATTATGGATAGGACTCCCACCTACAGAGTTCAGACTGAAACACGGCCCCTTGACCAGAACGCAGGGATGGCGCGAACTAGATTTCAGGGGCGCGGACAAGGCCGAGGTGGAGGAGGACCTAGAAGAGGTCGCGAACAACTGATATGTTACAATTGCGGAGGTCCAGGACACTATGCCCATGATTGTACGAATTCAATGTGTCCATCATGTCTATATTGTACATTGTTTGATCATGAGACAGAGGATTGTCCCACACTAATAGCGAGGTTGCACGACAAGGGAGCGCTCCAACCTCCCCTGATTCAGAACTTGCAAATGATGAGGTCTGAGTCGTGCGAGGAAGATCCTAACGTGAACATTGTGCTCCGAAGTGGAATTACAATAGGGGATGATAAAGGCAAGTAGCCCGAAGAAAGTACTTTGGTTCGCAAGGCTCCGACAAAAGAACCTGAGTTTGATTTGGAGCACGCTAAAGAAACCTTCATGGAAGCTAGGAAGAGCTTCGATGATGCCTCCACTTTAGGAAGCAAAGACAGACCAGAATCAGAAATGGACCCATCGATGCTCACGATGTTCCTAGAAACATGCATGAAGTTGTTGCGTGACAGCAAGGTTATAAAGGGACTGTAGGAAATCATAAATAGATGCGCTGGGACCGCGCCAGCAGAATCGCACATAGTCTGAAAGGTTGGAAAGCATGCGACAAGAATGGCAAGAGAAATGAGGTTAACTGCAAATTGGGGAATATGAGATGGACCAAGTGATTCTGGACCTAGGATCGGACGTGAATGTTCTGCCGAAGCAGACATGGGAGCATATGGGGAGGCCTACGCTACCATGGTCTCCTATCCAGCTACGAATGGTGAACCAGCAAAAGATAATACCTATGGCGAGATTGCAGGGAATCACAGTGGATATTGAAGGAGTGAGCGCGCTATCAGACTTCGAAGTCATAGAGATTGTTGATGATAGAAATCCCTACCCTATGCTATTAAGAATCGATTGGGCCACTAACATGAATAGGGTGATAAACCTGAAGAAGCGCAAGATGATTTTTGAGAAAAAGTCCCTGCACGTAGTAGTACCTTTGGACCCTCCAGAAGGATCACGCTACATGGAGCCAGTGCACGACTATGAAAGCAACGACGACTTGGATTGCATCTACAAGATAACCGCGCGACAGCAAGACTAGGTAAATCCCACTGCGAATGGGCAAATCTCATGGGAGCGCGAAAGCTCCTGTACATCAGATTCAGATGAAGAGATAGAGCGATGGCAGAACCGATTACACGAGGTAACCACACTGAACTACAACATGATGACAAGATCATTGCGTTGCGTATCAATGGAAGTAAGGAACTTGCCTACTTATGATGGATTAAGTGAGGTAGATGCTTTCTTAAGCATATTTGAAAGGGAGGTGCCGGAACAGCAACGGTTCGAGGCTTTGAAATGGGTACTATGCGCTACGCCTACGAGGTGGTGGGGTACACACCAAGGAAGCTTTGAGGACTGGCGAGAATGCAGGAGAATGATGCACATGCTGTTTGGGAAGCCTCATATGCATTTAGAAGACAAGTATGATGGATGGGATGATCCACGTGCATGCCTCGCCAAGTGGACAAAGGTCTATGGGGAAGAGCCACAACCTGAGTGGGTGCACCTGTCCTGTCACACCCTAGATGTTATACCAATGAACTGGTATATAGAGACGAAGCTCCACCATGGGATGAGTGAATGGGATATCTCGTGCGAAGCGTTCTTGTTGACCTTCACATTTGAGGATCGTTGGTGGGATACTGTTGATGATGTGCTGCAAGCAATAAAAATAGTTATCTTTAAAATACGGTAGGAGCCAATAGAATTGATTCAGCCTGAATGGGTGACCCAGCTAAGCTACGCGTTGGAGTGTTACAACGTAAATACTGAAGAAAACGACAAGGATCTGCAAAAAGTTAACATTCCAAAAACTGAAGGCTATCGCGAGGTTCAAGGACCACTGGTTCAAGACCCCTGACATAACCGCGCTGGTAAAGACAAAGCAGGTAAACATTGGTACGGAAGCCGAACCTAAGTACACAACACTCGGCGACTACTGGGATGACACGACGATGGATAAGGTCGCTGAGTTACTCCACGAGTACCAGGACCTATTCCCGACCAAGATCACGGACTTAAAAGGAATCGTTGGCGATTTAGGAATGATGAGGATCACACTAAAGCCTGACATGAAGCCAGTTAAGCAGAGGCCTTACCGCTTAAATCTGAAATACAAGAAGAAGGTCCACGTAGAACTAGACAAAATGCTCGCAGCAGGAATCATTGAGCCCGTGGAAGAATCCGACTAGGTAAGCCCTATGGTGGTGCAGGAAAATAAGCAGAAGGGCAAGATAACAATAAGTGTGGATCTCAAAAAATTGAATGATGCGTGTGTGCATGACCCATTCCCAACTCTGTTCACAGATGAAGTATTGGAAAATGTCGGTGGCCAAGAAGCATACTCTTTTATTGATGGGTTGTAAGGGTACCACCAAATCAAAATCACACCGGAAGATAGGAGAAAAACCACCTTCGCGACTGAGTGGGGCTGCTTTGAATACACCATTTTGCCATTTGGGTTGAAGAACACATCAACCATCTTTTCGCGCATAGTTGTTGCAACATTCAAGGAATATATCTACAAGTTCCAAGAGGTCTATCTGGATGATTGGACTATATTTGGATTGGTTAAGCACCATGTGGCAAGCTTATGCTTTATGCTAGATACCTGTCGATGACACCAAATCACGCTGAACCTCAAGATGTGTAAGTTCCTCGTCCCTTTGGGAACCTGTTGGGACATTTGGTTTGCAAGCAGGGACTGATGGTAGATCCCGTGAAGATTGCAGTGATTTTGAAATTGGGAGCTCCACGAAGTGTCAAATAGTTGTGTGCTACCCTAGGACATAAGAGGTACTACAGGAAGTTCATCAAAAGTTATGCCCAGATCACCGCGCTATCAGAGAATATGTTGAAAAAATATGTCACGTTCTGTTGGAATGATGACTACATGAAGAGCCTCGATGTACTAAAAGAAAAATTGGCCTCTGTGCCGATCCTAGTCTTCTCGAAATGGGACAAGGAGTTTCATGTCCATGTTGACACATCGTGTATAGTGCTGGGAGCAGTACTAACACAGGAGGGTGGAGAGGGCTTGGATCACCCTATCGCATTCACGAGTCGCAGGTTGTCTAAAGCAGAAAAGAACTATTCCACAACTAAATGCGAGGGATCGGCTATGGTGTACGTGCTCCAAAAATATCAACATGATCTGATGGGGGGACACTTCAAGATGTATACAGATCACTCCGCGTTAAAATACTTGGTCAATAAGCTTGTGTTGGGGGGGTGCATATGCAAGTAGCTCTTATTGTTCCAAGAATATGATTTTGAGGTCCTTATGAAGCCTGGACACCTGAATGCAGGACCGGATCACTTGTCGGGCATTTAAACGGGAGAGGAGCCTACTAGTTTGGAGGAAGGATTACCTGACAGATAGCTCTTTCTTGTGCGCATAGCGGATGGAAACTTTGAAGTTATAATCCACTTTCTTATGATGGGAACTGCGCCGAAAGAATACTCCGTCCAACAAAAGAAGGAACTAGTCGTGCATGTGGCAATTTTTTCTGTCATTGCGGGGCACTTATATAAGATGGGCAATGATGAAATACTACAAAGATATGTACTTGAATTTGAACGTAGCCAAATCCTTTTGGGCACTACAAGAGGACACTATGCAAGGCAAGCAACTGTGCAGAAGATCCTCTGCGCAGGGTTGTGGTGGCCAACCCTTCATCAGGATTCAAAAGCACATTGCAAGGCCTGTGATGCATGTTAAAGAATAGGTAAGCCGTCGCGGAGGAACGAGATGCCTTTAAATCCACAAATGATGCTACAACCCTTTGAAAAGTGGGTGATTGACTTCGTAGGACCTATCAAACCTCAAGGAAAGATGAGTGTGTGATACATTATCACTGCAACAAAGTACCTGACTCGTTGGGCATAATTGCAGCCGGTAAAAGATTGCACGGCTGCCACAGGTGCGAAGTTTATGTTTGAATGCGTATTGACATGATTTGGCTATCCGAAGATCCTCATGAGCAATCGCGGTACACATTTTCTGAACGAAACAATCAACGCGCTGACAGAAGGGTTTCAGGTGTATCATCAGAAAAGCACACCGTATCACCCCCAATCCAATGGGACAGTAGAAGCATTTAACAAAATATTAGAGACTACGCTAACCAAAGTATGCAACACGCAGCGAAGTGATTAGGAGTACTATGGGCTTATAGGACAACGTGCAAAAAAATTGATGGGACAGACACCTTTCTGGTTGGTCTATGGAGTGGAAGCTATCATGCCAATGGAGTATATTGTGCCTAGTCTGCGCATAGCAGCGCTCACAGGTATGATGGACCATGGAGCCTAGGAGGAGAGGCTTGCGCAGTTGGAGGAACTCGAAGAGAAACAGTTTCTAGCCGGGTTCCATCAGCAGGTACAAAAGCAACGTGAAAGGCCTGACACGATCGAAATAGTAAGTTGTGCACCTGCAAGGTAAATGATTTAGTGTTACTATATGATAGTAAGTTTGATAAGTTCCCCGGGAAGTTCTAGATGCATTGGTTGGGCCTGTACGTTGTTAACGAAGTCACAAACAGAGGTGTGGTGCAACTGGTCAAGCTAAATGGAGAACCTCTCCCAGGAAAAGTGAATGGCAGTCGGTTGAAGCCCTACACGAGTGGCCTAGCTATCTGACTAGCCAGCCAAAGCACAGTCGTCGTGCCCCATGGAGCTAGAAGAAGGTGCGAGACTATCAACAAATGCAAGGGACACAGGAACAGATGCGGGGGAGCAGTTCCAACAATGCGGTCTTGGAGCAACGTGTACAGGAGATTCAGCAGGCAGTCGCTCAGTGCGTTACCGACCTTATAGCTGTCAGAGCAAAGTTGGAGGGACTCCGCACAGATCTCTGCACCGATAGAGTGACTCGAGGGCGAGTCACGATGTTTGTGTTGGGAGCCTATTGGACATGGAATCCCCCCCAAGGCATGTTTTGGGGCTTAAAGCCCAAGTTTTGGCTAAGTCTATTGTAAAGACTCCGTGAATTGTGGGTGTGGAGCGTGAAGTCGTAATAGAGTCATAGGGTTGTCCGCCCTTGTTTTAATGTAATGTCGGTTTGAAAGATCCACCCATGGTTTATGGACCATGGGATTGTATAAATAGAGCGAGGCTCTAAGTGTAAGAGAAGGGAAATGAATCTAATTAAAGGATGAATCTAAGGAATCGATGAACTATTGAGTCGAAGTGTAAGTCATCTCATTGGATCATAGAGTAGGAGAAGGCTCTGCATCTGAGTGCACAGAGGCCTAGTAGTCCGTAGCTAAGTGCGCAGGGCAGGTCAAATCTGTAACCGTGGGAAGAATTAATCAAAGAGAAGTGTTACCATATTTTTGTGCATCTTTTCCTGTTCAGTGCATTATTGGGTTTGAATAGCAAGTTTACTATTTATTTACTACACGAACTCATATGAATGTGCTAAATAAGTAAATATAATATAAGGTATCTGTTTACGCGAAGATAACTAACTGTTATAAGAAGATAAGTAAGATCTCGAGTGTGACTTAGGGAAATAGTGCAGATCATTGCTCCAGCAGCGCGAAAGCCCCATAGCCCCTAGTTAGGGCTGCACGAAGGCGAATATATCAAGGCACGAAAGCCAAGGAAGTGCGCGAAGTAACTTGTGCAAAGGGACTCATAGTTGGACCAAATCAACCCCTCGGACATCTCAAGGGTGCGAAAAGTTAGTTCCAGCACCCCCCCATATTACTTCGGGTGAGACCTCAATCTGCACTCCATGGACTGTTGCCGAAAGGGCCAGTAGTACAGGGATTTGTTTGGTTAATTAATTCTGAACCTGGGTCAAGCTCCAACAAGCCAACACTTATCTTTGATGTTTACTTAATTTTCAAATTTTAGGTCTGACATTAGGGTTCATGCTTTTCTGACAAAATGATTATGAAGATGACCCCAACATTGTGACTCTCCTTTGAAATGGGAATAGAGTGTATTGGGGTTCTATGCTTTGCTTTGATAATACAACTTGCTCAATGGCCTAAAAATGGGAGCATTCGGATATAGCTACTTTGTTTTGCAATGAATATCTATAGTTATGGATTTTTTTTAGATTCTGAGAAAGTAGGTAAGGCTTTGCTTAAGGTAAATGTGATAAAAGTTAAACTGAGTTGTATGTCTTATCAATGGTGTGGTTTGATGTACATGTGTAGTAGGAAACTATTAAGTAGATTTGGATGGCATAAGACAAGTCCATTAGCTAATATGTTTTAAGGATGAGGGCATGCTTGACCCTCGATGGCAATTAACATTAAAATTCTCCAATTAAATCATAAATATGGGGTGCAGGATTTCCATGGAGCCGGATATAACAAATAATTGTCGTGTAACATGAAGGGAATGGGCCCTGTGGGACCTGCTAGTTTGGGTCGAGGTGGCAAGTGCCATAGAGGCCTCGTAAGGTACGTCGATACCATGTAGGTGCCGCAAATGATGTGGGGCTATTTGGGGTGACATGGTAGAGCCACATGGGTCACACATGGATGCCACATGGAAGTTCCTTATTGATGTTACACAATTTAATTGGTTAAACTTTAAATGGGCATAACTTTCAATCTAGGTGTCAAATTGAGAGAAAATTTATATTGTTGAAAATATCTCGACGAGATTAATGCAATGATAGTATTTGTTTTGAGTTTCAATGAAGTTGGAAAAAAAGAGGATTTTGTAACCCCGTCTTCATAACAAACCATGGAGGTTAGGTTAGAACTATAGTTCCCCATTGTGGTTGACTTATCTTGATATGACATTACCCTTGATATAAGTCTTAGGGCTCATACATTATTATTTGATTACCTCAAGTCAAGGATACTGATATTTTACTATTATTATTTGTGGATGTGATAATAATTGTTTTCGAGTTTGATGTTATGATAATAATAGATGCGATGAATGTGTTTATGACTATGTCTAATCATGTGATGGATTCATTATGTTGTCGATTTAAATTAGCTATTGCTCATAGTTAACAAGAGGTTGATGGTTATGTCATGATGATAATTATTTAGCATACACAAGTATATTGGTGACTATTATTGTGAATAAATGTTATTGATGATTATTGAGTGTGGTAGGAGACTACCTAGATGCACTACATACAAAGAGATGGTGGCCTCTAGTTTGACTTGAATTGCAAATTATTGTCTAAACAAGTAAAGTTGAATTTTAAATGTTGTTGTGAATACTAATGACATACTAGTTGGCTATAGGCACGGGTTAGTTTCTTGGACGATTGACCCATGCGTGGGTGATGGGACTATAAAAATAGATGGAACCTTTTGGGAGGGATTGGGATAGTGTCCCTGATCCCACCTGCTAGCATTGTTGTCGTGACTTGGGTTGGAAGGTGTTGAAATACCTTCACCTTGAAGATCACAATGTCATGGGGGCAGGAACTAGATTGGGTCGCTCATGGGGACATAGGGGAGGATAACAGTCTTCATTGTCCCACCGAGTTTTTCCCCTCATATTCACTAGATGCATGAAGGGAAAGCGGTTTGACACTGTTGGAACTTCAAGGAAAGTTTTTGAAGGGCACGGCCAACTTGGCACCCTTAGCATCAAGAAGAAATTGATTGGGCTATTGAAAATAGCATCACGAAATGTTAAAAATAGCATCAAGAAAAATCCTAATTTAATTTGTCCTTGAATTAAATTGGGCAGTAAATTGTAATTCCACATCACATGATAGCTTCTACGAGTTAACAAAGTCAGGACGACTTAGTTAGCTTAGTCAATTTGTGTTGAGAGTCAAACTAGAGGCATGTAGAGTTATCCCTAAGTTTTAGGGGGTCCAGTTGTAGTTTATTATGAGTTGTAATTATTTAACTTAATTATTTGAGTTGAAATAAATTTAACTAGTTCTAATTGATGGAGGAACTAGTGAGAGGTCCAATGAATTAAATTAGAATTAATTCACATGTAGTGATCAATCAAATAACTGATAATTCGCTATAAATAGATGTTGCATGTCAGTTCTGAGGAAGACACAATTAAGGTTGGAGTTAAAGGGAATTGTACTATTAGTTGTATAATAATCAAATTGTATAGGTGGTGCATGCAGTCAGAAGAAGGCCTATGGATGGATTGCGCAATTATGAGTGAGCAATTTCCCAATTAAATACGAGCAAATTCCCAAGGAAACCGAGCAAGGAAGAAGGGGTTTAGTAGGCGACAAATTTGGCTAAGCATTGGCTTTAGCTAGTTTGTGAAGCAATGAGTGAGATTGTACTTGTGCAAAGATTGTTCGAGTTGAACAAGCATTGTATTTTCTTCTCAGGTTTTCCGGTTAATGCAATCTATAGATAGCGAGGTTTTTAGTTGTTGCTTTCCCCATATAAATATTGAGTTATGTGCGATTGAAATTCTTCCCTTTCTGCTTCGTGGTTTCATCGATCAATTTTTGTTTCCATTGGTGAGTATAGTAGATTCAAGTCTTTTGTTCTAGCATATTACATAAGCAGTTTGAATCTACAGTAAAAATCTACATGGTATCAAAGATAGATTTGTAGAAATTCTACATGGTATCAGAGCTAGATTTGTAGAGATTTCTACATGGTATCGAAGCCGGATTTTTTTTGGGAAGCGAATTTTAGAGAATATCTGAAAATTTTCAAAAACAAATAAAATATCTGGATTCCTTGTGAAAAAATACCCAAATTCAAAAAAACAAATGGTCGAATCGGAGTTTGGATGAGGGAGATATCACCGATTTAAAATCAGTTATTTTTCCAGAAAATTTTGTGACGGCAGGATAGTTAGAGTGCAGATCTAAGTTTCCAGAGTGCCCAGATAATGTAATATTTAGCAAAGGGAAGGTTTTCCTTAGACACATCACCACAGGACAAATGAAAGATATTAGTGTGCGAGTGAAGAACCTATATGTTCTCGAGGTCGAATATGCATGCAAAGATTTGAGGAGCAAGGAAAAGGTTAGAGACTTAGTGGTTGAAAGGGAGCATGAATTACCTCTCAACATGAAGCCTCATAAAGTTGTGGAGTAGCCACAATTAGAGAAGCATAGGGGAGATTGAGTGGAGGAATCAACTCAAGCAGAGACCTCCAGTAGGGGGGAATTTCGAGCCAATTGGGCAGAGGGAGCACATGCAGCCATGCCTCCAGGCGAGAGGTGGGGCGTTGTGAAGCAATAGTCCCACAAGTACAGAAATTTGGGTAGGGTCCATTGAGGTTTGTTTTGTCTCATGGATCATTACCTTGCTACGAGGGGGGCCACAATATTCAATAGTATGAGGATTAGTGTCAGTCAGATACTAAGGAGTATAGAGCAGTGTTGATAGCCGAATAAGAGGCTCAATAGCAGAGTTAGTAGCAGCACAGTTTTCCGAGTAGACGGTTGCAGATACAGTTGATTCAGTTTATTTTGTTTGGATGCTTTTTTTAGGTTGCAAATGTTGCAGTAGCAACAACAATAGTGACAAGTGTTGCATGCAGAACATTCCAAAGGTACCAAATCCGGATAGAGTTGTATTCCTTTCTCGTTGAGAGGGAGTCTTGAAAATAGCAACAAGAAATGTGAAAAATAACATCAAGAAAAATTCTAATTTAATTTGTCCTTGAATTAAATTGGGAAGTAAGTTGTAATTCCACATCACATGACAACTTGTATGAGTTAACTAAGTTAGGAAGACTTAGTTAGCTCAATCAATTCGACTTGAGGGTCAAACTAGAGGCACGTAGAGTTCTCCCTAAGTTTTAGGGGGTCCAGTTGTAGTTTATCTTGAATTATAATTATTTAACTTAATTATTTGAGTTAAAAACAATTTAACTAGTTCTAACTAATGGAGGAACTAGTGAAAGGTCCAATGAATTAAATTATATTTAATTCACATGCAGTGATCAATCAAATAACTAATAATTCGGTATAAATAGTTATTGCATGTCAGTTATGAGGAAGACCCAATTAAGATTGGAGTTAAAGGGAAGTGTACTATAAGTTTATAATCATCAAATTGTATAGGTGGTTCATGTAGTCAGAAGAAGGCCTATGGATGGATTACGCAGTTATGAGTGAGGAATTTCCCAATTAAATATGGGTTAATTCCCTAGGAAACTATGCAAGGAAGTAGGGGCTTGGCAGGTAGAAGATTTGGCTAAGTATTGGCTTGTGCTGGTTTGTGAAGTAGTGAGTGAGATTGTACTTGTGCAGAGATTGTTTGGGTTGAACAAGCATTGTATTTTCTTCTTAGATAGAGGGATTTTTAGTTGTTATTTTCCCCAGATAAATATTGTGTTATGTGCGATTGAAATTATTTATTTTCTGCTTCGTGGTTTCATCGACCAATTTTTGTTTCTGCTAATGAGTAGAGTAGATTCAAGTATTTTGTTCTACCATATTACATAAACAATTTGAATCTACAGTAAAAACCTACATGGGCATGGCACCCTTGGAACATTGAAGGGAATTTCTTGAAGGGCACGATCAACTTGGCACTTTTGGCATCTAGAAGAAACTATTGATATGTAATTAAGATATGCTAATCATGATATTTCACATAATGTGGTAAATGAGGTTTTAGAGCGAAGTTATCTAAATCAAGAATAAACCTTGGGGTAAATGGAGAATAGGAAGAAATAAAAGGTCAGGTGCAACATTCTTCACACGTGTACACGGACAGTAATAAGGGAGCGCAAGATGCAACAAAGCCGAGATCGAATATCCATCCTTGGTGAATAGTACTTCATGTTTCTATAAAAGTTCTACCACATGTGTATTATCGTATACATAATTACCAGAATGTAAAAGTAAACAATATGAGGATTGAAATGTAAATTCATGTAAATGCCTTAATATCTATGTGCTTCCACTATTGATGGATGTTTAAAGTATTATGTAATCTTAGTAATGGATGTTTCTAGTGAATTAGTTTAAAATAAAATATGTATTTGCTTATGATTGCATTTCAAGACTTTAACTTCATTATTTATGGCTTTAAAAAAAATGCGTCGTGGGAAAGAACCCCACACTACCTCATGTTTTTATAAAGTTATATTACATGGTTATTGTTGTATATATAGTTACCATATTGTAAAAGTGAATGATATGATGGTTGAAGTGTAAATTTATGGGCTATTGACGCATGTACCTTAAAATTTATGTGTTTCCAATGTTGATGTATTTTTAATTAATATGTGACTTTCATAATGGATGTGGACAAATGACAAGTTTAAAATGAAAATATTTATTTCTTATTATATGCAACATCGTAACCCAAATCACATCACTTATTGTTTAATTAAATATGAAATTAGTTTCCTGCATCTAATAACTTGTTATTATCTTGAGTTTGGTTTGTAAGTTAAAAATAATAATAATCAAGATACACATGTGTAAATGGCATGATATGGAAGGTCCCTACACTCAGTATCAAAGCAGGTTTAGTCCTTATGACCTATGGACCCTTTTTGCCTTCTGTAATTTTGAAGTCTTCTCTTGCTCGTGGTAGTTTGAACCTTACGATGACTTATTTATGTTATGACTTGATTGTGAGAATAATTTCGGCAAAATCACATAAATGACTTATTTATGTTATGACTTGATTGTGAGAATAATTTCTATGTGATTTTATCGAAATTATTCTCACAATCATGTTATGGATCACAGAAGTTTAAACTCTTTATGTTATGACTTATCAATATCACTTTTTTGTTTTGATACTTCTTTTTTGTTTCCTTGATTTCTATCCTCCTACATATTCTATCTTATTTTGAATTTTCCAACCTTCTCTTTTAGCATTTTAGAACCTTTACAAGATGTGCAAACTCCTTTCTTCATTAATTATAATCTGAGCAAGATTCTTTCAACCTTTCTAACTCAATATTTGATGGATGTGTTGCAGACTTAAAAGAGTCCAACTGCGTCTCAATGTCAGCATATTTTATCATCATGCGCAATTTTGAAAATTCCCTACTTTGTGAAGCAGGGTGCATGTTCACTTCAACTTGATTGTGATCTTTCATCATCTAAAGGCTCTCTAGTGTTGATGTCTTATTCTTGTTGATTACCAATTGCAATCGCTATACTATAATTCCAAGAGAATTAATATTCACCTTACCAATCAATGTCGTCTATCCTTCTTTCTTGAATGGAAAAATACTCACCTTTCCTTGAACTTGTCGGTGTTTTGGTTTGAATTCCCAATTGAAACTCCTAGTTTTTGCAACATCTTAGATTTCAATAGATAGATATTTTGTTTTCAAGCTTATATTGTTTTGTCAATTCTATACGAGAATTATTATAGACACTTAGAATGCCTTGTTAATATCAAGGTTCAATTAACAAACCACTACCTTTAGATTAAATTGTGCACAACAACTAACAATTATAAATGTTAATCATTATATCAATCAAATTTTCTATATTCGCAACAACAACATCAAAATGGAGGAATGATAAAGTTCCATAGAAGTTTGACATAAGATGAAACCCCTATTGTAAATAAACAAATCTCATAAGTCTGCAAGGTCAAAAATTGGCGCTCATAAATTTGAAATATGAATCTACTACCACAACAGGCTAACTCGTTTTTGTGGACGAGTGAAGAAAAATTTGATGGTCCTAACCTCAAAGGTCTTTCGTTTAACCCCTCCATTGAGACAAAAACACCTAACCTAAAGCCCTCACTTTTGTATGTATCTTTATTATGAAAATGAGGAAAATAGCAAGAAGAAATAAAGGAAATGTGCATTAATTTCTCATGGAAAGAGGGGCATGGAGGACCAATGAAGTACTAGACATATGTTCACTTAGTCTATGATGATAAAGAAAAAACAATAGAACAATGTTGAATTGGACGGTAATTTATCCATATCAAGGTTGATTGATAGCTCCCAATCATTAGAATATAGGCGAGTGACTTACATCAATTAGCAAGTTAACTAACCGAGTAATTATATGGGTTTTCCTACCACTTTCTCCAACGAAACCAAGTGGAAAAAAGGGCCCATGGGCATGGAATTAGTTAGTAAATGGCATTTACAAGGTTCAATGAGTTGTTAGAAAAATTGTTGAGATCGCAACCCATGTTATGCGTTTGCACCTCTGCTCATCGAAATTTGGAGCTAAAAACATAGAAACAACAAAGAATTCATAGTTAAAGTCGTATAATTAAAGTGATTTCATAGAGAAAGCCATTTAATTAAAGCGATTGCATAGTTAAAATTGTTTCATTAAAGAGATATATCACAAAATTCTCTTGGTGAGGTTTAAAAGTGTAAATAGAAAAGTGTGTGGAAGTTTAAAGTAGCAAGGATCGTTTAAAACAAGGACAAACGTCAAAGATAATATTTTGAGTATTTTGAGGTAAATTGGAACATGATAACTGCATGTGTTCATGACTAGTTGGGTAACTGAAGGTCACTGTAAAATTGGGTGTTGACACAACCGGCTAGTCAAGTTAAGCAAGGTCTTGTCCCCAAAGATTGTGCGATTTGATTAATCTCCCTTGATCACACGCCAGACACCAATGGTTCTCTAATAAATACCCATATCTAGGTTGTTGTTAGATAGTTATAAGTTTAATAGGTTTTGCCTTTCCCTGTGCTAGAAATAATATGTAGATCATGATGGTCATATAAGATGAAACTTTGGTTGTTCCATATTTTGATACACAAGTTGTGCACAAAAAATGGAAAATATTTTTTGATATAATGGCTCGATCAAAACACATAGTGTAGATGAAACACCCCATTTCCATAGTAAGGATTCAATTATCTAGGATTTGAGCTCTATTAAGATTTCATGTGCAAATTTTTGTGTAAGCAAAACAAGGTCATAATCTCAAATTTTGTTTTTGATAACGGGTATGATGGAAGCTGTTAGCTCCGCTATACAGTGCTGACTTTCTATTGTCAGAGGAAAGCTTGGTCTGTGTGATGGTGTCTTAAAAAGGGGCCCCTCATGGGTCATTCTCCCTTCTCCCTCTAACCCGCTTTCTCTCTGCCACCTCCATTCCTGTGTTTTTCTCCTAAACCCGACAAGATTAGCCCCTTTTGACTTTAGCCCCGAACGCAAAACCACAAGCCTACCATAAGACCCTAGCATAGGTATCCGCGCCTCCATGACTCACTGTGCCTCATCTCCACCGTTGATCACCCCATTGATCCAGCGACTCCCATCGCACCCGATAAAGTGACCCGCTCGATCATTTCTCGCTATCAGATCATCTCTGCTAAGATCCAACGGCCTTCGCTTTCATCGCACTGGAAATATGATCGAATGATAGCATGCGATGAGAGCAGTTTTTCTCTCTCATCCACTGCTACATGTCGATCACTGAATGGAATCATGCGACCCTGGGCATTTACCGCTTAGTGCCCAAAAGCAGTGTGACCTTTACCGCCCAACCAAACCACCCCGCTTGTTAAATGCACGCGCAACTCCGCTTTTCGATGGCCGTCTGATCTATCCGCTAAAGATCCAACAACCCTGATTCACCTTGCTCCCACCTCGGATGATAGCCTCCACCGAGCCATCTCTGTTGTCCATTTTCGCGATCCGAGACCATTCTTCCTATTCATCCAAATCGTCCACTCACCCATGCAGTCCACGTCCTTAACCATTATGTTTGCCCGATGAAGGAGATGACCAGCTCTACCATTATCAGTCATTGATAGACCCCCAACAACCATATTTAACAGACAACATGGCCAAGGGAGAAAAGGACAAGCATGACTTTATAACTAAATTTAACAGTTATGGACTCCACAAGTATGAGCACTCCAACAGCCTAGAAGGACAGCACAGCATCTGAACAAATCAGATTCATCCACTGAAGCAAGCAAACACGTTCAGAGACTCCATCAGGCAGTTAAATGTGGTTGGTGTTCAATTATGACTCCTCCATACCTAAGCGGCCGAGTGCCCTTGTAGTGTAAATCTCTAAATACTCAGAAACAAGATGTAATGAGGGTTAGCATTTGATATAAGGTTCAACTTCTGGAGACTGTAGATATTTTGTCACTTGCAGCATCTCGTCTTCATTTTCAACTAGTACAAGCTTCTTTTGTTGTTAACTGCTCACTTTCCATTTCCCTCAGTCCCAAGCTTGTACCTGATATGTTGTGTTCTTGAGCTCTTGATGTTTAGCACTAGATAACTGTCATCTTATCTCTGTGTTGGAATCTTGTATGCATCATTGAATAGGTTTCCCAGGTTTCTTTCTAACTAATGCAGGAGAGTTGTCATCCTGTGTTTGCATTAGTAGATTAGATTTAGAAGTTTCTTTACTAGTTGTAGCCGGCCATAACATGGTCTTGTGCATCTGTTGGTGTGGTTATTATTCTCCATATTTACCTAATCTCTAAAACTGTGAGCATTGGTGGTCTAAATCCTTGTAGTCTAAGGGTGTTCACGCATGTCTGGAGTGAAACAAAGTAGAAGTGGTTATCTGACTTGAGCCAAACCATCATTCCTTCCATCAAACCTGCAACAATAGTTGAATTTATATGTTACCAGGCATCTCCAAGCTACAACCTAGGAGAGTTTCTTGGAATCCTAACTTAATTGGCATTGTTGCCGGGGACAGGAGATTGAAGCTCAGCTTCCCAGGGAGAATGACACATATCCAGCTTTGATGGTAGACAAAGTTTGGACACATTTTTGGTTGTAATCATCTATCTGGCGACTCTACTGGAGGTCGAACCTCTTGGCGACTCCACATTACAGTTCTGGCTCAGTTTGTGAGACATACTCGGAGGAATCCTTAGAAGTCACTAGCTGACCTAGTGCCTGACCCTGAGAAGATTGTTAAGTAGAGAAAGACATCACAAAAAGGAGCATCGGGATCAGGTAAGCTAAATAGTCTTATGTATCTCTGCATAAAAGGCTTGTAACTGAGCATGCACATGTTGAAAATATAGAGCCTAGCACTATCAGTGAAGAAATACTCTTAGAGATTCATAAGGCTCCTTTTTCAATAAGTTTCCCTTTGGATCTTAGTCCAAAGGAAACCTCCCCTCCAGTCCATCACATTCCTTTAGCCTTGTCAATCATTTCTCAACTCCCTACCTTTCAAACTGCCAGTATCCTTCCCTCTACCCTAGTCATGGCAGACCCACAAGCACTTACCAAAATGGAAAGAATTATAGTTGCTAGGTATGGACCCCTGGTCCTACCTGTTCCTTTGAATTCCATGCCTGCAGGAGAGTATCAGAAATACATGCCTGAGTTCACTGGTATGGAGGGAGTAACAACTGAATAACACCTTGAATCTTTTATAGCTATGTTGATAACCTAGATATCAGTGAAGATGATGTGTGGATGAGAGTGTTTGTCCAAAGCCTTGATGGAGAGGCTAGGAAATGGTTCAGAGAACTCGCCCCTAGGTTTATAGCAGATATTGAAGCATTGAATGATGTGTTTTTAAAGCATTAGGGAGATAAGAAAGATCTGCTATGCTACCATACTGAGTTTGGCAACCTGAAAAGGGAAAATGGGGAGTCATTGCCTAACTTCAATAAAAGATTCAATCGTATGTATGGTAAGATACCAGCTAAGGTGAAACCTACTCCCACTTCTGCCAAACTCACCTATGTCAATGCCTTTGATTCTGATATATGCCTACTATTGAGAGAAAGAAGATGTGCCACTCTAGCTGAAATGCAAGATGCAGCCTTGGAAGTGGAATCCAATATCATGGTTGCAGAAAAACTCAAAGGTCATATTGACAGAAGGAGGCAGAGAGATGAGGCTTCTTCTTCCTCTACTTCATCTTCAGAACCCAAATTAGATAAAATGACTAAAATGATAGTCATTGGCTACTAAAATATCCAAACTAAAGGTTGAACATAGTTCTAGGAAAGTAAGGCTTCCTAATACATTTTCTTCTAGAAATCCCAATCCATTCAGAAGAGCAAATGAAAAATTGCAGATCATTCAAATGGGTAAAGAGGCTAGTGAAGAACAAAGGGTTAAGGCCCCTTTCCAAAACGTAGTCATGGGGGAGGAACAGTTTGATGAAGAGGATGAGATTCACTGCATGGAAGACAAGGGTGATGCTATCTTTTTGACATTAGCTGCCTACGAGGAGTCATTACTCAAGGACCGGAACAGTCAAGAGTGGGACAGAGAAGCTAGTCTACAGACTAAAGACCAGCAAAGATATAACTTGAGGTTAAGAATGAGTAATTTCGAAGAGAATCCTGCCCAGAGAGCTGTTATCCCCACAGAGCAGCAAATCAACAAACAGAAGAGACCAACAGTTGATCCCATCATCCTCAAAGCACCAGCTTGAGAGGTAAGAGGCCCTGACAAGTCCCATTCCCCTTTCACTTTTGAATCAGAAGTCCAGAAGTTCAAAATAATTGTGCCTCTGGCAGAACTTGTAAAGAGTGAGGCCTTTAGAAAGCTTATCCTTGATGCCCTTGAGTTGAAAGCCACACAAGCATCCAATGACTACATGAATTTACAAGATGATAAATTGGCAGTTGTGCTTATCCCAATAGCTGAACCTGTTGATGACAATTCCCCATCATTTTATGTCTCCTTGACCATTCATAACAAAACCCTCCACAACTGTCTTCTGGACACAAGGGCCAGTCATAATCTGATGCCCAAAGTTGTCATGGAAGAGTTAGGCCTTGACATTACCAAACATTATCATGACTTCTTCTCCTTTGATTCAAGGAAGGTCAAATGTCTAGGGTTGATCAAAGACTTGGCTATCACCCTAACTCAGCTGCCCATGAAGAGCATGATGATGGATATTGTGGTAGTAGATGCCCCCCCCAAGTTTGGTATGCTAATTTCAAGAGGGTGGATTAAAAGGCTAGGTGGGACATTGCAAAATGACTTATCCTATGCCACTGTCCCAGTTTTTGGAGGAGAAAGCAGAAGACTATACAAAGAAGCCCAGTTGGCCTATATCATCAGTGATGAGAAGAATCCCACTAATCATCCCATTTACGCAGTGGAAACTGATTTTGGAGCATGTATTCTCCAAATTAAAGAATCCCAGAGGGCCTCAGTGCAGCTCAAGAAACCAATAGGTCAGGCCATGGAAGAAGCAGGGACACAAGCTTGGGAGATGCTCTTTAATGGAGCACGTTCAAAGGAAACTGCAAGAGCATGAGTGGTGCTAGTGTCTCCAAAACAAGAAAGCACACATCTATCTTTTAGACTGACTTTTCAGGTCACCAACAATATAGCAGAGTATGAGGCTCTATTATTGGGCTTAAATGTTGCCAAAGACATGGGAATCAGGGACATCAAGGTGTTTAGAGATGCCGACCTCATCATTCAACAGGTGAACAAAACGTTCCAAGCAAGGCACCCAAGGCTGAAAGCATACAGATATGAGGTATGGAGACTCAAAGATTCTTTTGATAGTTTTTGTATCTCATATATCCCTAGAATAAAAAATCAGCTTGTTGATTCCCTTGCTGCGTCTGCTAGCATGTTCATCTCTCCCATGCCCCCTAAGTTGGTTTATGAAGTCCAGGTAAAACATAGACCATCCTTGCCTGATAATGTCCAGCACTGGAAGGTCTTTGAGGATGATGATGAAGTAAATAGGTTTCAACAAGTCATTGATGAATTCTTTGAAATGCAAATTGATCAAGAGAATGAAACCTTGGAGGAAAGTCCCCAACCCCAGCTAAAGAACATAATTGGCCAAGACAGTATTGTTCAACTGCCTAGCAATCATATACCAAAAGGGCTAGTGCCTCTAGAGAAGTTGTCTGACCATAATGATCTGCCTCATAAGATTTCCCAGAAAGAAGATTAGTCTGCAGCCCATAGGCATAACATAGGGAGTCCAGATCATCCAAAGTATATAAATTTGTCCACCCATTTGTCTGTTGCCCAAAGTTCTAAGTACTGCACCTTAATGAAGCAATTTGCTGATGTCATTGCATGGGAATATAGTGACCTTAAAAATTATCACAAAAATATCATCCAGCACAAGATCCCATTGGAGAAAGACACAATTCCTTTCAAACAGAAGCTAAGACCCATTAATCCTTTGCTCCTCCCTCTGATTGAAAAAGAAATCAAGAAGTTGTTGGCTGCCAAAATCATAGTTCCTCTAAGATATTCAAAGTGGGTAGCCAACTTGGTAGGGTGAGGAAGAAAAGCGGAGAAATTAGGTTGTGTGTTGATTTCAGGAACCTGAACAAATTCTCTAAGAAAGATAATTATCCTCTGCCCAAGATGGGGCATTTGCTGCAAAAAGTCTCAGGAGCCAAAGTGATGTCTTTCCTAGATGGATTTTCAGGGTATAACCAGGTTGTTATACACCCAGATGATCAAGAAAAGACTGCATTCACCACTCCTTGGGGTACTTTTATGTACTCCAAGATTCCCTTTGGGTTAATGAATGATGTAGTTACCTTTCAGAGAGCTATGGATATAGCATTTGTAAGAGAGAAGGATAAGTTTGTCCTTATCTACCTAGTTGATATAACAGTATACTCCAGCAGTCATCAAGATCATTTGCAGCATTTGAAGAAGGTGTTTCTAAAGTGCAGAAGGTTCGGGATATCAGTGAATCCTAAAAAGTCACAATTTGCTCTAGAAGAGGGCAAACTACTGGGACACATTGTTTCTGCTACAAGTGTCAAAATTGACCCAGAAAGAGTGAAAGAAATACAGTCCCTATTTGTCCCAAGATCAAAGAAGGACATCCAATCCTTTATGGGTAAAATCATTTTTGTAAGGAGGTTTATTCCTAATTTTGCAGAATTGGCAAAGCACATCACCTCCATGCTGAAAAAGGGATCTGATATCAAATGGACTGAGGCAGCAAGAAGATCTTTTGAAGACATCAAAAGAGCTATTATGGAAGCTCCCACTTGGTCAACCCAGATTATAGCAAGGAATTCCATATCTTCTCCTTTTCTTCCGGTGACACCCTAGCAATAGTCAAATTGCAGAAAGATGATGAGGGTTCAGAGCATCCAATGGCATTCTTCAGCAAAACATTAAGGGATGTTGAAATAAGGTATGACATGATCGAAAAACAAGCTTATGCTCTTATCAAATCTTTAAAAGCCTTTCGAGTATACGTTCTGCACTCCAAGGTGATTGCATATGTTGCCTCTGCTTCAGTAAAAGATGTCCTAACACAACTAGATGTTGATGGAAGAAGGGCTAAATGGATTGCAAAGCTCATTGAATTCAACATAGAAATGAAGCCCACCAAGCTTGTCAGATGTCAGGGCCTTGCCAAGCTAATGGCTGAAGAAAATTGCAGGATGTTGGACATGAATTTGATAAGCCCAAACTCAGATGACAGACAAACAAGAGAAGAAATAGTTGAACCAGGGCAGAACCAATCATTGGCTGAAAATCTAGTTTCTTGTGAATGGTATTCTACAATAGCTCAATTTTTGTTGAAGCTAGAAGTTCCTCCAGGTCTTTGTTCAAGCCAAACTAGGACTGTTAAGCTCAGGGTAGCCAAGTTCTATATTCATGAAAATTTGCTCTATTGGAGGGATCCATCTGGAATCCTTTTGAGATGCCTGGACAAGGAACAATCTATGGAGGTCATGCATCAGTTTCATTCCAGCATCTATGGAGGACATCACTACTGGAAAACCACAGCCCACAAAATCCTCAGAGTTGGGTATTACTGGCCCACTTTGTTTTCTGATGTCTTTTCATTTGTAAAATCTTGTGACAGGTGCTAGAGGTTTGAAGGAAAACAACAATTGAAGTCTTTACCCTTGAAGCCAATACATGCCAATGGCCCTTTTTTAGCAATGGGGTTTGGATTTCATAGGAGAAATTAATCCACATTCCAGTGGCCAACACATATGGATCTTAGTAGCCACTGACTACTTCACTAAATGGATTGAGGCCATCCCTACTAGGAAAGATGATCACAATGTGGTCATGAAGTTCTTGACAAAAAACATCTTCACCAGGTTTGGCTATCCACACAAATTGGTTACAGATAATGCAGCAGCCTTCAGGGAAAAAGAATTGGTGGACATGTGTGACTAAATGAGCATTAAGCTAGTTCATTCCACCTCATATTACCCTCAAGTTAATGGCCTAGTAGAATCATCCAACGAGAGCCTGATAAGGATAATCAAAAAGTTGTTGGAAGACAACAAAAGAAATTGGGATTCCAAGCTAAAGTTTGCATTGTGGGTTGATAGGGTAACCACCAAGAAGTCCACAGGGAATTCTCCATTCAAGCTAGTATATGGCACTGAGGCTGTATTCCCAATCCAATTGACCCTCCCTTTGGCCAAGTTCTTGCAGGAAGAGCAGAATGAGGAAAATGACGTGGAAAAAAGAATTAGTGACTTGGCTGAAGTACATCAAATCAGAGATCAATTGATTGAAAAGTCTACATCACATCAAAAGAGAATAAAGGAAGCCTTTAACAGAAAGGCAAAGATGGACAATTTTCAAGTTGGGGACTCGATGCTCAAATGGGATGCACTGAAGGAAAAGAAAGGCAATCATGAGAAGTTTGATGCTCTGTGGACTGGACCTTTTGTCATTTCTCAAATCCAGGGGAACAACATTTTCATGCTACAAATTATGGAAGGAGAAACAGTTTTTGATGGCCCAGTGAATGGGTGGTTTTTAAAGGTTTATGTTGTTTAAGGCCTTCAGGCCCAGTATTGTAAATATGTTCTTTTAACAAGTTTTAGTGTAGGCTTAATTAGACTCCATGCCCAATGGAACACTAGGAAATATTGTTGATCTTGTTTTTGTATGAAAGGCAATGGTCTACGGTTCTTGAAACCTCACATGGAGGCTTTCATCCCCAGAGGGAGCTAGTTTTAGCTCCGCTATACAGTGTTGACTTTCTATTGTCAGAGGAAAGCTTGGTTTGTGTGATGGTGTCTTAAAAAGGGGCCCCTCATGGGTCATTCTCCCTTCTCCCTCTAACCCGCTTTCTCTCCGCCACCTCCATTCCTCTATTTTTCTCCTAAACTCGACAAGATTAGCCCCTTTTGACTTTAGCCCCAAACGCAAAACCACAAGCCTACCATAAGGCCCTACCATATGTATTTGTGCCTCCATGACTCGCCGCGCCTCATCTCCACTGTTGATCACCCCGTCGATCCAACGACTCCTGTCGCACCCGCTAAAGCGACTGGCTCGATCATTTCCCACCGTCAGATCATCTCCAATAAGATCCAATCACCTTCACTTTCATTGCGCCAGCAATATGATCGAACGATAGCACGCGATGAGAGCGGTTTTTCTCTCTCATCCGCCACTACGTGTCGATCGCTGAATGGAATCACGTGACCCTGTGCATTTACCGCTTAGTGCCCAAAAGTGGTGCGATGAATACCTTTACCACCCAACCAAACCGCCCCACTTGTTAAACGCCGACGCAACTCTACTTTTCGATGGCCGTCTGATCTATCCATTGAAGATCCAACGGTCCCAATTCACCCCACTCCCACCTCGGCTGATAGCCTCCACCGAGCCATCTCTGCCATCCATTTCTGCGATCTGATGGCCATTCTTCCCATTCATCCAAATCGTCCACTCACCCATGCAGTCCACGTCCTTAACCATTATGTTTGCCCGAAGAAGGAGATGACCAGCTCCACCATTATCAGTCACTGACAAACCCCCAAAAACTATATTTAACAGACAACATGGCCAAGGGAGAAAAGGACAAGCACGACTCTGTAACTGAATTTATCAGTTATGGACTCCATAGGTACGGACACTCCAACATCCTAGAAGGACAACACAACACCTGAATAGATCGGATTCATCCACTGAAGCAAGAAAACACATTCAAAGACTCCATCAAGCAGTTAAATGTGGTTGGTGGTCAATTATGACCCCTCCATACCTAAGCGGTCGAGTTCCCTTGTAGTATAAATCTATAAATACTTAGAAACAAGATGTACTGAGGGTTGGCATTTTATGTAAGGTTCAATTTCCAAACGTTGTAGATATTTTGTCACTTGCAGCGTCTCGTCTTTATTTTTAGCTAATACAAGCTTCTTTTGCTGTTAACTGCTCACTTTCCATTTCCTTAGTCCCAAGCTTGTACCTGATATGTTGTGTTCTTGAGCTCTTGATGTTTAGCACTAGATAACTGTCATCTTATCTCTATGTTGGAATCTTGTATGCATCAATGAATAGGTTGCCTAGGTTTCTTTCTAACTAATGCAGGAGAGTTGTCATCCTGTCTTTGCATTAGTAGATTAGATTTACAGGTTTCTTTACTAGTTGCAGCGGGCCATCACATGGTCTTGTGCATCTGCTGGTGTGGTTAGTATTCTCCATATTTACCTAATCTCTAAAACTGTGAGCATTGGTGGTCTAAAGCCTTGTAGTCTGAGGGTGTTCACACATGTCTGGAGTGAAACAAAGTAGAAGTGGTTATCTAGCTTGAACCAAACCATCATTCCTTCCATCAAACCTGAAACAATAGTTGAATTTCTATGGTACAAGGCATCTCTGAGCTACAAACTAGGAGAGTTTCTTGGAATCCTAACAGAATCCAAGCTTGGATTATGCTTCAAGCAATACTTAAAGTCATCCTTTAACAGCTCAGCACCCCCCATGTGACTTGTATTTGTAAGAAGTCCACTTTCACTAATGAGAATAGCACCTTCAAGGGCTATCCTATAATATCATATCTTTCTATTAAGACGAACCTCTCTCTATTGCAAAAATAATAGTAATACAGAAAAACATTCTACAAAATGCAGAAGGCATAATTGTTCCAATCTCTTATTGATATTCAATAAAAGTAAATTTTAGTGATTGCGTTTTCTAGATCCTTCTAGTTTAGTTATTGTACATTAAGTTTTTGTATGAATGTGTAAGCTTCAATTTTATTTAACTGAATAATTGATTTTTTTAACAGAAATGGTTATGGAGTGTTTGTATTCATCTTGGCCTGAATGTTGAAAATCTGATTACATTGGAGGTTTCATTGCCCTGTTGCCGCTCGCTGCAGTGACTAAGTATGCAGTTGGAGCTTGTAGAATTCCTCCTTACTAAGGAGTCCATGGAATCAGTTTCAGAGATTTTCCCCCACTTAAAGATACATACAAATTTATTTAATAGCAAGCAGTAGAACATGGCAGTGAACAGATTATGGAATGGGTTCCCATGATTCTTTTCCGTCTTTCATCTTGGTTCTGACAGAGAGGAGGGCAGCTTTGTTGGCTTTAATGTCTGCCTCTTTATTATGGGTTCTCAGCACATGATAATAATTCAAGTCTTGAAAGTTGCTTTCCAAGCCTTTGATTCTGGTTATCAATCTTGCTAGTTTAAGATCCAAAGCTGGGGATTTGGAAGCCATTGCATTTATGATGATCTGGGAGTCGCCTATAACATTAGCTTCTTTAATGTTTAATTCTTTGAGGCTTTTGAGACCTTGAAAGAGGGCTAAGGCCTCCGCTTGAATGCTGGAAGAATATCCAAGTCCACAAGCATAGGAATGGATTTTTTCCCCCATTGGGTTTACAATAACACCTCCTGCTCCAGCTTTGCCCGGATTACCCTTTGCTACCCCGTCAAAAAAGAGGGAGTGCCTTGCTTGCGTTCTAATCCAATCTTGAAAGTCACTTTCAGACTTCCTTATTTGCCAGTCTTTAACGATAGGGGCGTTTCTGACTGCTCGTTGGAATTGAAGACCTAGACTCGATCCCCAAATGATGTCCTGTTGACTGAGGTTGGAGTCATCTTTTATATCAGTCAAGCACTCCTTGATGTGGCATTTTATTTTGTTTTCTAAAATCTTGTGATTCTGCTTTGTGTTTCTAAAGATTCTTTTGTTACGTTCTAGCCATATCTGCCAGCTTATAATCTTTGGGAGGATTTCCCACGCAATTTTAATGATCTGATTTTTAGGAGCTGGGCTAGGGTATCTGGTTGCCCAGTTTGAGAAGAGATCCATCATGGTGCAAGGGAGCATGATATTAGGATCCAAATTATGAATAAAGGAAAACCATACCTACTTGGAGAAGTTACACTCTAAAATCAAATGAACTGTTGTCTCTGCATTTTCACTACACAATGAGCAGATGGAGGGACCGTAGAAACCTTTCCTCTGTAAGATGTCATAAGTTAAGATTTTACCGTGGCAGAGAAGCCAGGCGAAGAAGTCAATTTTGGGCCATGAAGGAGTGCGCCATACACCTCTCCATGGAGCTGGATTAGGGGGGACATATGGTCTCTCATTCAATTTGATGTACCCCAGGGAGACTGCGTAACCTCTGATGTTCGGCCCCAACTTTTTAGGTCTCTCTTCCTCATGTGTGTGGGCGCCAATCCATGCAAGCAATCAAGTAACGTGGCCCATTCATTTGTCAATTGATCCGGCACCTTGATGCGTTTCCAACCTGCCCAAGAAGCGTTTTTCCATAGAGAAATATCCCACATTGTGCGCAATCCCTCTCTGTCCATCTAGCAACGCAGTGTGTTAATTGATGGTCTGTTTTCAATTGAATCTTTATTCATGATTTTGTCAGTCCAAATGCTGACCTTTTTGCCATTGGCTGGGATCCAATAAGAGTGTGTTGTAATTAGAGGGGCAGCTTTAGCGTACAACTTCAAGAATGCCGAGTTAGGCCTTTGAATGACATTATCTAAACATCTGGTGCGAGGTCCTCTGAAATATTTTTTCCAGAGAGCCACTTGAGCCCAGCCAGGATTGGGTGCAATGATTTTCCATATGATCTTTGCTGCCATTGCCACATTCTGCTGACAGATATTTTTAAAATTTAAGCCCCCCTCCCACAGTGGCTTGGTAATGGTTTCCCAACTGATAAGAGGAATCTTATTTTCGTTCTGTTTTCCTCCCTTCCAGAAGAACCTCCGAATGTATTCTTCCATTTTTTTTATGATGGTTGCCAGAGCAAGAAGCCCATTGAATTGGAATAAAGGGAGACTGATAAGCATTGATTTAATTAAAACTGATTTTCCAACAGTATTGAGCCAGGAGTAGCCCTAGGCTTGAATCTTTGACTTAAATTTTTCCAGCTGTGGGAGCCAATCTTTGCTTGTAGGTCTCTTATGATATACAGGTAGACCCAAATATTTGAAAGATGACCAGGAGGAAGAGGCTGCGAAGCCCAAACATCTAGAAATGTCAGATAGCAACCTGCGCATAGTATTCCAGCTGTAGATGTGGCATTTTCTCTTATTTACAGCGCTGCGTGAGGCATTACTGAATTCATTTAAAACCGCTTTGAATTTTGATGCAGAGGAGAGAGTGGCAGGTCCTAGTAACAAAGTCCATCCACAAACAAGGCGTGGTTTATGTTTTTTACCCCTCTTGAAATACACAATCCATTGATGTCTTGATCTTGCATCTTTTTGTCTAACAGGAAGCTGAGGATAGAGGCTTAGATGACAAAAAGCAAAGGGGATAAAGGACACCCCTGTCTAAGTCCTCTCGAAGGTTTGAAAAAATCAGTGGCTCTTCCATTCACTAGAGGGGCGATCCATGGCTCCGAGATGCATGCCCGGATCCATTTAATGAAATTTTCTCCAAAACCAAAGCTGCTCATAACATTTAAAAGAGAGCTATGGTTTACTCGATCAAATGCATTAGCTAAATCAAGTTTAATTACCATACCTTGCTCTTTTTGGAGAAGACTTGAATGAATTGCCTCTTGGACGAGGATGAAGTTGTCCACGATCTGCCTTCCTTGGATGAAGCCTCCTTGGCTCTCAGGGATTATTCTGGGTAGAATGAGCTTCAATTTGTTTGCAATTACTTTGGTGATTAATTTGTATCCAGTGTTACATAGGGAAATCGGATGAAATCTGCTGAAGATGTTGGCACCTTTTTCCTTGGGAATAAGGGCTAAGAAAGCAGAATTTGTGCTGCCTCCTATTTTCTAAGTGTTCTGAGACTTTTGCAGCATTTTGAACAGATCCTTTTCTATAATCGGCCAGCAATCTTGGAGAAATCTGGCAAAGAAGCCATCCGGCCCAGGGGCCTTAACTAGATCCATATCAAAGAGGGATTTTTTCACTTCATCTTTAGTAACTTTGGCCTCAAGAGTTTCCTTTGTACGCTGAGAGATTACAAAAGGTATAACGTCTAGCAGATCTGAATATTGATTCAAATCCTTGTCCTCACTATACAAGTTTTGAAAGTGTAAAAAGGCTGCTTTCTTTATGTACTCAAAATCCTTATGAATGTCATTATCCTCTTTAATCTTAGAGATAGTATTGAAGCATTTCCTTGCCTGAGCTTGTTTGTGAAAAAATGCAGTGTTCCTATCCCCTGCTTCGAGCCATAGATTGCGGGATTTTAATCTCCAATATTCTTCTTCAGCTAAGCAAGCCTTGTGGAAGCACTGTTGCAGATGAGATTCCTGATCTAATAACTCCTTAGTGATTGTATCGTTCTCCATATGCTTTTGGAGAGAGGCAAGTGAGGCTTTCATGGATTTTCTTTCTGCAGCTAGATTGGACAGAGCTTTAACCCATCTTTTGAGAGCTCCTTTTACCCTTCTAAGCTTTTCTTCCCAGATATAGAAAGGTGGACCTTTGACACGCTGATTCCAGCAATCCTTGACAATTTGCATGAAATCTCGCTCCTTTATCCAGAGCGGGCTAAATGTAAAGGGGATAGGACCCAAATCAAGATGAGCTAGAAGCTCTAGTTTTATGGGCTTATGGTCCGAGATGCTATTAGCAAGAATATGCATTCTTGGTTCAAGGCCTAGCAGCAAGAAGAAACTTTGAATAAAAAATCTATCTAGCCTGGCAGCAATATGACCAGGGCCCATTCTTTTTTTAGACCAAGAGTACTTACCGAAAGAGGGCTTGATATCTAGCATGTCCCAGTCCTGCAGAATGTCCTCCACCCATTCCCTTGCTGGATCACGAACTATGTTGCCCCCCCTTTTTTCAGATGAATGGAGAGTGAGATTGAGGTCTCCAGCGATAATTATATTTTCCATGTTTGTAGAATCTGCTTGTCGCAACAGTCCTTTTTTCCCCGACATTAACAGGAGAGTAAACATTAAAAAGACAAAAAATTTCCTTAGTGTCTAGATTCTTCATTTTCAGCAGCAACTAGTGGATATTTCTAGCCTCAAATAGGACTTCAAATTTGCTAATGTTCCATAAAGTGCCAATTCCTCACGAGGCTCCCGGGGCAGAGATTGCTCTTGCTTCACTTTTGAACCAGAGTTTCTT
Organism: Pinus taeda; assembly: GCA_000404065.3. NCBI lineage: Eukaryota > Viridiplantae > Streptophyta > Pinopsida > Pinales > Pinaceae > Pinus > Pinus taeda. The sequence goes on along the minus strand of APFE031447480.1, from coordinate 92,496 downwards.
GCTTGTTTAGAGGAAGACTTTGTCTTCCAACTTTGTCTCCTGGACAAGAAGTATGTCTGGATTCTATGTTTTGATTAAGCTTTTGATGGCTTCTTCCTTAGTTTTGCTCCCCATACCTCTACAGTTCCAGGAGATGATCTTCATTATTTGTGTTTCTGGTGGGCTCCCTTGGAGCCTTGGGTCTGATTTTTCGACATCTTTGACTTTGGAGCTAGCAATTTTTCCAAGGTTGGTTGGCTGCCCTGAAGTTTTTCTTTGTAGGTCTCCTGCTCCCTTTTTTCCCTGTCAGTTTTCCGGCCTCTTGTAGATCTTCTTACCGAGGTTTGGGAGTCTCCTATTTCCCCTTCCTCTTCTGATTCTTCATATTCCTGATCTTCTTCCTCCTCTTCTAAAATCTTACCTTTGGGATTTTCAGTATTGGCTCCTTTGGGGGAGGCTAAGGGGGTACCTTTGCCTGAAGGAGCTGTTTTATGGACCTCGGTCTCCTAAGTCATTTATGTCTCCTTTTGTACCTTGACCTCCTGGGTGCCTTCTGTTTGCGAGCTCAGAGGGTCGAACTTGTTTTCTGGCGTAATCTTGGTTGGGATCTGGTGGGCAGTGGTCTGATGAGGCCCTTTGCCGTTAGGGCCTCCCAATTTCTGATTCTTAGGATGCGATTTGGATCACTTGACTTGGTTCCATCCGTCCTCCTTCCCCTGCGCAGCCTCATTGTTGGTCGGGCAATCTCTGGCGAAATGTCCATAAACATGACATTTCCGGCATTTGAAGGGCAGCTGCTCATAATCCAGTTTCTGTAAATGCGTCCAACTTCCGACCTTTATTGTGATGGCCTCTAGTAGTCCCACCTCCATATCAACCTCTACACAGATCCTGGCACAGTCATATTGTTCTGTATTATTTGCTCGGTCTATGAATTTCCCCAGGGCATTTCTAATGTGTCTCAGTGAGTCCCAATTCCAACAATGTACTGGGAGATTTGGAAGTCTGACCCACACCGGGACTACTTTGGGCACATCTACTGACGGGTCGAAGTCTGGGGTCCAATTGTTTAGATACAAACCCTGAGGGCCCATGAAGTAGGGGTCGTTTTGGAAGATCAGGTCTTTGTCTTCCTTTGATGTGAATTCGAAGAGGAAGTATCCTCTCCCTAGAAAGTATGAGGTGACATTTTCTTTGATTAGCGGCACCCAGTTTCTAATGACCCAGCTCTCGGTGGATTTTGGAGACAACCATAGCCCAGTGAACTAACCAATGAGAGCCCATTCAGCTAACGACAGAGCAACTTGGATCGGAGTTTCTAGAGGAAGAGAGATCACCAGAATATCATCCAGTTTTTTAACAAACTTCGCAGCTTCAACGATTTTCTTCTTAGGGAGACCAGCCAAGAGCTGGGAGAAGGCCTCAGTAGGCGAAATCAACGGAGGAGGCGGGGGAGCCGCCTGAGGAGAGCCCAACCCCTCCATAAATTCAATCCCCAGGAGCGGGACTGTCAAAATCCAGCAAATCGATCCATGAAATGGCCCAACCGCAGCATGCAGAAGTCCGCAGGGGTCAAATCGGCAAAGAGCGGGCAGGCTCGCTGCTTGCAGGTCGCGCAAAGTGCGGGCCTCAGGGTTCAGAGCCGAGGGCTGCAGAGCGCGCGGCAGCATAAATAATCTTTTAAATGAATAATTGTTACCATTGTTAAAGATTACATTTTACTAATAGTAACTTTCAAATTTACTTCATAATTATTCACACATTGAATAATCTTCCTTATACAACAACCTCTAATGTAGTCATTATTGAGTTGTCCTTAACATTTACTAATTGGGAGTCGAATTGATGCCTCTTGTTTTTGTATTTTTTTAAATCCCTATTTTGGTTTTCGTTACTTACATTCAATCCAAGAGGAGCCAATGCTTTCACATTAATAATGCCTTGTCTTGCATATCCCCTCTCTGATCTCACACATATCTATTGCTTTATGGCCATTTTGGAGATGGCTACAATATGATATATTGCTTCGAAGATTCTTGATTCCCATATTTCTTTTCGATTATGAAGGTAATGTTGCATTTATTAAAAATTGACAAGGATCATTCTCTCCACTCTAGATGATATTAGTTTTTGGACTATATTACCATCCTAAATATGTATTGATGATCCGGTAACATTGTGAGAAAATGTGTCTTTTGCACTATGATGAGTAGTCCTCTAGGACTAGAATTTAGTTTTGCTTTTCTCCTATTGTTGCAGCAATTGCAGTGGATCTTATAGTGTCCATTCTTCATCATCATCATCAGATTAACAGTCCAACAAACAAGGTAGGCTCTAATGACTCAATGTTGAACAACCTCTTGGTATTTTACCCCATCAAATATGTTGGGATATTGCTCATCTTTAGCAAATGATTACGCATCTAAAATAAGTATAGCTTGTGTTGAAACGATTGTTTAACCATGTACCTATTCATTTATAAATCAACTTGTGGGTCATGGTCTTCCATTTGGTTCCCATAAGACAGTTGTCGAACATTTTTGCATTTTTATCTGTTTTCATTACAAATTTTCAGCGTATTTAAGAGTTCTACCAAGCGGCCAACATAATTTTTTCTTTTAAAAGTTCTAAAAATTCTTCCAAGATGTTATCCTTAGACAATGTTTGTTGATTAGTTTCCTTCATAAAGGATTCCACTACTTTTGACATTTTTCATTATCCTCTTGCATATCTAGATATTTATTCATGTTTTTTATTGGTCGAATAACTTTATGATTTTGAATATTGTTGTCTTTTCTGGCACCCAGACTTGCTTGCTGGAGAAAGTACCATTTTGCTCATTACTCTGTGAGGCTTGAAAATTCTCCTACATTTTATGTTGAATATTATCTGCAAAAACACCTTTTGTGCTTTTGATTTCATTCTAGATCTCTGCTTGAATAGATGAAACTTTGGGTTTCCGAGTCTTTTTGCTGATTTTTCTTTTTCCTTCAATTGTTGAATAACTTCATCAAGTTGTTGTTGTTGTTGTTCAGTATAATTCAGACATATCTCTTTAAGTACCCTCTACCTTTGGGCTTATTTGGACATGGTCGAGGTGGCCTTGGGGCTGTGAGAGTCTTTAAGGCCAAACTTTTGGTAAGTTTCTGGTAAAGGCAATGATAATTCAATTTTGAAAGGTTGTAAGTATAGTGCAACTTGTGCCTCTTATTCTAATTCATCATTAGACAAGGGGGTAATGATACCTTGGGATGGGTCAAAGACTCCAAAGGGAATAACGAAATTGGTATTGGATTATCGAAGTAATTCATTGAACACTTTGTTGATGGAACTTTGGTAAGGGAGTTCTTAAGGGTCGACTTCTACAGAGTTATTATACCACACTTTAGTGATGTCTAGACATAACTAGATATGGGAACATGGGCGTAAGGCTCAATGGACGTGTTGTTGAACTATCCATTAATTTGGAAATATTATTAATGTTTAGTAATCAATTCCTAACAACCTCATGGGGACCTAAGGATTGCGGTCTCCCTGACCAATTATGCGAAAAATCCTAAAAATATTCATAAGAGGAATATTTTTTTTTAGTGAAGTCTTCCTACTTAACTGGTGGGCTAGATTTCATGGATAACCAAATTAAAATAGGGGAAATTTATGGTTTTACCCAAATTTTGATAGTCCTGGCAGTTGACTTTGATGAGGACTACTACATGTTCTGCCCAATTATATGCTTTGTTGGATTTTTCTATCTCACTAATTGGTTCGGGCATTTTTAATTTGACGTCTGAGGCTCAACCAATAGTTGTGAGACATAGGAAAACTATTATGCATACCCATATGATTAGTGAGTCCTAAAACTAGATAATGACTAACCCTCTCAAATTCTTTCTAGATGCTCTGCCAACAAACTCTATGAGCCTTATTGCAATCGGTTGTGCTTGACACCTTTTCACCTTTGTATGGTTGACATGTAATCATATGAATAGCAATCCCATAAATTGATTGAGGTTGTGCAAGCTAAATATTTCCACTATGTTATCTACTGAATAAATGCTTAGCAGCCTCTTCCCTCATTCTTTTCAAGTATGCCACTAGAGGAGCACTGCGAATATCCCAAATTACCGCTTTCTGCAACAGTTCAGACTGAGAATTCCATTGGCCATCCATTTTAACCCATTTGAGAAAGGATTCAAATTGTTTCTCCCAAGAGTTCTCGTCCACCTTTCTGTACCTTATAATATGCATTTGAACTTTTGATTATGTCTTCCCTGCAAGGTCAAACCTTGCCTTGGTCCTTGGCTCTACTATAACTTCATTGTCTTCATAACCGACTTTGCACTTCACCATAGAAAAATTGTTCTATAATTTTGCAGTTCAAAGGCAATCCAAGAGCTCAGAATCAAAGATCGCAGGCCTTGGAATATTCAGGATATCATAAAGGTCGCAGGGAGCATCAAACAATATTTTTGGCAGGATTTTGGTTAAGCTTGAGGCTTTCTTAATTTTTATAGTAATGGAATGAATTACCTCATCATTCTCACTTGGTTTCTCTTCTTCGAATGTCTTATCAATTTCTTATTTGATCCTTGAATATCACTCGACACGTGCATGCCATCAAATCACCACCTTCTTCGCGGGGTGGTGAATAATTAAGAGGTGGTTTGAATTGATTTTTTTTGTATGTCTCACAATGATGGGATGTGTGAAGTTTGTGACGCACCATTATTAGATAGATGTACTTGAGTGGTTAGATTTTTAATTCCAAATTTTTGTCTTTTGTGTAATATGTTGTCACACTCACATTCCTAGTATTTACAAGCTATTGATTTTCTGGAATTCACTTTCGACAGTTGGTTGAGGCCTCTATTTTGAATTTCTATCCTATCAAATTGTACTTTATGACTTTGTCTTGTCGAACGATTCTTGCATAGTTCGAGTCGACTTTTGTCTTATGGCTTAATTTATCGGTTGAGATGGAACTTCTATATTGGTCTTTAAATTTTTCTCTATGCTTCGGACGTCATTTGTCTCTGAATTGATGCTGGTCCATGTTCTATTTTGCTCTGCTATTTAGAAGATCATGCAAGTCGAGCTCTTGTTCCATATCATTATTGTGTGTGTCTACTTGATTTATTCTTTTGTTGCCTTTAAAGGATCTCTCATTGTTATGTCGGTTATTTTTATCGCTAATTTATAACTAGTTTTTTTTCTAATTCAAACTTAAATAAGAAAATGACTAATTTTAAAAATTATCAATCAGTTAGCACACCATAAAGTAATTCTGGAGCTAACTCACACTAAATTTTATTAAGAGATATATATTTTAAGATGGGCAACATTAACAAGTGACTTGAATAGTTTCCCTTGTAGTGTCTTCAATTGGACGACCCCTGAAGGTTGTATGTCTTAGATGGAGAAGGGTCCAACCCATGTGATCTCTAGTTTCCTTGATTTTCCCTTCACTCAACTATTGTACAATAAGACTAAATCACTAACTTGAAATTTTTTATTTTAAACTTTTTCGTCATGCCATGTTTTTTGTTATTCTTTACTAATTTGATGATGATATAATGCGTTAAGTAGGTATTCTTCTAATTGATGTATTTGTTTAAGTCGTTCCATTTATAATTTTGTATTGTATTTTAGTATAGTCAATACACTGTGTGCATTCACCGAACAATGGAATGGTATGATTGTTTCTTATCCATATACGAGTTTAAACGTTGTCAATCTTATTGACTGCTTGAACGTTGTGTGGTATGCCCACAAAATGGTTGCGACTTTGTCATCCTAGTCACTCTATCTATATTGAAAACCTTTCTTAATTCTTTATGTAGTGTTTTGTTGCAGGATTCGACAACATTATTTGCTTGTGGGTGATATGTCGTAGTCTTTCGATGTTCAATCATAAAATTCTTCATTAATATTCGGATTGTACCATTGACAAAATGTGTCCCTCTATTGATGATAAGAATCATAGGGCAGCAAAATCATGTTATTATATTTTTGTATATGAACTTCTATACTACTTATTTGGTACATGAATCGACTGGTTCCGCTTCTACCCATTTTTTTTAAGTATTTGATAGTTCTTATGATATACTTTTCTCTTGTTTGTTTGGATATTTTTGGAAAGGGGCTGACAAAATCAATCGCCCAAATCTCAAAAGGTAGTGATGGAACAATTAAATGTAGAGGCATATGATGTTTGGGTAGTGGTTGTCTAGATCTTTGGCATATGTCACAATTTTGTACATATTGTCGGTAGTCTTGGAATAGTTTATGCAACCATATCACCTTGAAATGACCTCTGACTCCCTCGCTGTGTGCTTTGTTGATGATTTCTTCTCTTTCATGTTCCAAGACGCATCTCTAAAGCACCTCATCAATACCAAGCGTATATAATTGTCCATTTAACAATGTAAATGGTGTTGCTTTGACTGCAAGTGTCTTCTTCTTCTTTTTGGATAGTTCTTTAAGTGCCTTACCTGTATGCACATATTCTATTTCAGAAAGCTCTAAAGGGATTGCATCAACTCTAAATAACTGCAAATCTGGAAGATTGTCATCAATATCAATCTATTCCTCTCTACATTTTAGTCGCGATAAGTGATAAGGGTCGACGTTGTTCTTACTTGGTCGAAAAATGACTTCAAATTCAAATTCTTGAAATAGTAATAACGATAGACAAATGCGCCCTTAATGAACCAATATGTTTACAAGATATTTTTGTGCTTGATGATATGTGTAAAATATTAATGGGTTCCCTAAAATGTAGTGTCGAAACTTTTGTAAGGTAAAATTCATTGCTAGAAATTCTTGTTCAATAATTAGGTAGTTTTTATTGGCTTCATTAAGTTTCTGACTAGCATAAGCATTCAGATGATTTATCCATTCACTGTCTCGTTGTGCTAGAACAGCTCTCGTTGCTACATTTGATGTGTCGACATGTACGTGAAATTGTTTTGACCAATCAAGGAACTTAATGATGGTGCTTTGACTAACTTCTTTTTTAGCGGTTGAAGTCACTCATCTCACTTATTAGACCAAATAAATGGAACATATTTCTTTAAAACATCATCTATTGAAAATTTAATGTCGAAGTAATGCCTAATGAATGATCTGTAGTACCCAGTATATCCCAAAAATATTTTAATTTGTATTTTATTGGTAGGAGGCTTCAGGTCTAAGATTACCTTAATCTTTGACATGTCGACTTTAATTCCATCCTTTGAGACTACATGGCCTAGAAATGCTCCAATTAGTGTTGCAAAGATGCACTTTTTAATATTTAGTGATAAAGAGATTTGTCAACATCTTTCAAGAATTAATATTAACCATTGGACGTGATATTTAAGTAGTGTGTAGACCATCCAATCGTCAAAATAGATTGTCATCGATTTGTAGATATATTCTTGAAAATCTTTGACAATAATTCTTGAGAATACTGTTAGTGCTTGTGATTTTTTCAATCCGAAAGGCATTACTTTGTAGGTGAAAGAATCAAACTTGGTAACAAACATAATGTTTTCTTTGTCTTCTTCTGCAATAGGTACTTGATTGTACCCTGAGAAACCATCCATGAATGATTAACATTCATGCCCTGTGACTTCTATTACAATTTCATCAATGAATGGAGTAGGGAATGGATCAATAACTGTAAATTTGTTTAGCCCATGGCAGTCGACACAAATATGCAATCTAGTTGGATCATGCTTTTTAAGTTGTATGACCATGGGACTTTCCCATTCCAATGTTTCTATGGGATAGATGATGTCGGTGGCAAGCATGCCCTCTATTTCTTTTTGAACGATAGGTTTAATCTTGTGAACAAGCTTGTATGGTCTCTTTTTTTATCGATTTTTCTCCCAGAATGTGGTTAATTTTCATTTCCCCCTTTTATTTCACAAGTCCCTTTAGATCTTTATAACTTCAGGTGAATAAATCTTGATACTCTTTAAGCAAGTCGACAAACTCTGCAATTTGTTTGTCTAACTAGTAATCACCCAGTTGGGAAATTTTTGGTTGATCGTCATTCAGTATGCCGAATTCATGTATTTTTATTTTTGCATCCATCCAGTTGGGTGCTTTTGATTCATCAAGTGGTTGCTCCCAGATTTTTACTTCTTGAGAGGTTGATGGAAAATCTAATTTGTATGGTTTCTTGGTTTCTTATTTATCGAGTTTGTATATTGATTGTATTATTTTATGGTTCTCTAGGTGATTTTTCTTTAAGCAAAAACTTTGACCAACAATAAGTGTTTCTTCCATTTCTATGCAGTTGTCCATTTTCTTATTTGAGGTGCATGACACATAATTGCAGGTTAAGGAAGCATTGATTAGTGGTCTCTGGTGATCAATAGGTTTTTCTTTTATGAATTCTTCGATTTTTTGAACTGCATCATTTAATCTCATTCCTCTGGTTTGAATTCAAAATCCTTGATGAAATTTTCTCTTAACTCTTTCCATTGCAACAATTAACCTCATGCTTATTCTATTTTGTGCCATTTATTTGGTAATTCATCTAAACTGTTTGGGAAGATATGAAGCCATACATGCTCAGCTCTATACTCGATCCTCCTCCATTCTGACTTGCAGTTTTGAATGTGAATAATAGTGTCATGCCCGACACTAAAAATAGGTATATTTGCCTACATGGAAATCATTTTCCCTCTAAAATGTTCAATGAAATATGTCATTGTAGTTGTCCATGTTTGAAGACAAGATGAATGGGTCTCCCACCATCTCGTTGCTTGACCCATGAAAGTTTGTACTAAGCTTTGCATTCTTCCCTGTTCACAAATAGACCTTTTTTACTTGTTCTACATGGTTAACAGGTGATGCTTATTATTTAAATTGAATGGTGTTACTAGAATCATGCATTAAGTTTGTCAAAAGTAGAGATAACATTCCCTGACAATATTTTTGCTTTAGAATAGGTATTGCATTGATGGGGTAGCACGGTCAGATCTTTGACACCATAATGGATTCTATTGCCTGACATTCTTTAGCTCTGGATTTGTAGTTCTCAAATTTCCATTCATAGAGACCCATGTCGGAGTTATGTCCAATGGAAAGTGGTGAACTCGATAAAAATTTCACCAAAATCATTTATTTCAACATTATCGCAGTCTTCATGTAATATTTGGTAGAGTCTTCTTGTTTCAATTTCTTTGTCACGAACTTCGATCCAAGGCTTTCCTTCTTGAGGATCTAAAGGAATGATGATTTTCTTGTTATTACCTTTAAGATTCATTATATCTTTCTCCAAGGATATTGTTGCTTTCCTTCTGCGTCCCTAAGGTAGGCCAACTAATGCAAGGTATGCAGGTATTCCATCGACTAGGTTGGTGACTTCAAAATCAACCATCATTGGGGTTCCCATGATTGAAGTTAGCACACGCCTCAGTGTCCCGATAGGCTCGATAAATCTCTGGTCAACAAGTTTAAGGTAGTTGGTCGCCCTTTGTAGATGTGGTTGTCCCATATTGATCCATGTTTCTCGTGGAAGGATATTTACCTGTGAACCAAAATCAACAATAACTTGTTTAACCATGTACCTATTTATTTCTAAATCAAATTGTGGGTCATGGTCTTCCATTTCGTTGCCATAAGAGAGTTGTCAAACATTTTTGCATTTTTCTCTGTTTTCATTACAAATTTTCAGCATATTTAATAGTTCTACTAAGCAGCCAACATAATTTTTTTCTTTTAAAAGTTCTAAACATTATTCCAAGATGTTATCCTTAGACAGTCTTTGTTGATTAATTTCCTTCATAAAGGATTCCACTACTCTTGATGTTGTTTAATTATGATGTTGCATATCTATATATTTATTCATGTTTTTTATTGGTCAAATAACCTAATGATTTTGAATATTGTTTTCTTTTCTAGCACCCGGCCTTGTATCTACGTGTAGATTTTTAGAATTCATAATTTCTTGTTTTGGAATGATCTGTTGCAAATTAACAGTTCTCTTATTTAAAATCTTTTCAATGACCCTGGAGCAATCCTCCGAGGGGTGATCCCCCAATCCACACATGTTGCAGAAGCGTAGATCAATCTTATCCTTTAAAGAGAAGTCTACAGTTACATGCCCCTCTTGCCAATATGTATAACGGTAGAATATTGCTCAACCTTGACCAAAAAAATGACTTCTACCGTTGTATCCCCCTCGTCGATCATCATAACCTCCTCGAATAGCTCCCAGTCCACCGTATGATGGTGGCTTGTTAAATTGATCTTTGGCGTGTGTATGATAAAAAATGTGATAATTTGGATTTTTTTTTTTTTAAGTGGGAATTCATGCATGGATTGTGTATTATCTTCACAAATGACACACCATTTAAGTTTGGAATTTCGAATATTATATTGACATTCTTTGGTTGAGTGATTTGAGGGGATTTGAAAGATATCACAATGTACATTGGATTGTACGCATCGGATGTCCTAATCGAAATAGTATTCATATTTACAAGTGTCTTTAGTATGTTCTTCCATGTGATAGTTAGTGCACCATAGGTTGTTCTTTTGCAGTTTCAACGCCAATAGAGAATTTTGTAATTGCTCAAGCTTTTCTTCAACTTTGTTATTTGTCAACGAGATAATCGACTAGCCCTCATCATCTATTTTGATACAATGTGCTAGCTTAAGCGCTTCTTCACAAGTTGCGACTTCATGCATTCTGAGTGGGCCACAGATCTTTTGGAGGAGACCGCCAAATACCATTGTACTAAGAGATTTTTGTCAATAAAATATGGAATCTGACTCAGTAAGTCTTTAAATCATTTATTGTATTCTCATACTAATTCATTTGGTCGTTGTTTAATTTCTTTTAATTTATGTGCTGCCAAGTGCTTTATGTCATGGGCCTTAAAGAATGTGAGGGAGCTATTCTTGAATTTGTTTTTCAACTTCGGTTCTTTCTACGCAAGATCATGAACCAGGTCAGAGTGCATTTCCTTAATGTTGCAACGAATTATGCCATTTCTTTGTCTTCATCAGTAACATTGTTTGTGGACCAGAATATTTCGTAGACGAACCAATGTTTTTTTGGATCTTGATCGCCCTCATAGAGGGGTATAAAGTTCAATCCCATTTCTCTTTTATGAGGAATCAACATTCCAGATGTTAAGAGTATGAATTGGTTGGTTCTTTCTAGTAGGTTCGAAAGTGAGTCGATTGTTTTGAGGCATGTTATTCTCTTCTTTTTCAATGATGTCTTCTGAAATTGATTCATTGGTTTGGCACATTGTGTCTATATATTCAATGAACCAACTCTCTAGTTGTCATGACTCTTCATCAACCTATTATATGCTTTCAACTTCCTTGACAGATACTAGTTGCAGTAGGGGGGGCATGATCATGAGATTTCGAAGTTGGAAAGTACTTGTGCTATTTCATTATTGTTATTGTTTGGTCAATCTTCATCAGGATTTTCAATTTCTGTGCGGTTTCTTTTTTCTTCTTCATTATGCCAAAATGTAGTATGTTTGAATAATTTAGTGACGTTTGCTGAAGGAATTCTCGAACGATGGGACTTATTATTGGTATAGTCATAGTTCTTCTTATTGCGAACCAAAGTCATCAATTTCCATAGTGTCTACTTTCTCTCTAGGGGTTATAAGTAGGCCATTAGTATCTGTCGGAGCAGGCAGTGTTATGCCTCTCAACTCAATTGAGGAGTCCTATGCAATTTCTCTCTCACGCTCTCGATTCTTCATTACTTTCCTCTAGTATTCTTGTTCTCTTATTTGTTCTCGGCATTGTTTCCTCTTGTCCCTTGCTATTTTATATATGTTGATCTATTGCTTATACTGTTGGCCTTTATTCTGTCGATTACTTTCTGGTATTCGACCTTCTTCCTTCCATTTTTGAAATTTATATCTACTTCTCCAACTTTACTTCTTTTGTTTTTTTCCCTCTTTCCCTCTTTTTTTGCACATTTTGCTACCCACCCCCCATGCTGACCTGACTTTGTGTCAGTTCGCGGGGGAGTACAAAACAACCATGTGTATTTGTTTAAAAAGTAATCCCACACTTCTTTTGTGTCTTTGCACTTGGCGTCAAGGAATATTTTCCAATCAATTTGCTCCTTTTCTCAGTCGGTATTGGCTAAAGTCTGCAACGGGGGTCAATACTTAATGATATTTCCTATGCCCTTCTCAAAAGGAAACTTATGTAAAAGGGTAGGAATCATGCAAAATAAGTTGTCGTGCAATTCGTCGAAGAATTTGGCTTTAACACATTTGACAAAAAATCAAGCCTTTGTTGCTTCTTCTTCACAAAAACCATCCATACTTTATTCAATCCACTCATGAAAATTTGTTCGACCATCGTTTGATAATGTAAACATAAATCAGGCATCAGTTTCGTTCTGAGTTTTTTTCATGGGTGATTCGGTCGAGGAAGTTCTTGATCTCTAACGCGGCACCTTTGATAAATTGCTCATGCACTTCTGCGAAGAAATTGGCTTATGACTTTTTTAATTAATAATTGATTTCTCTGTGCATAGTTATTTAGGTAATTGTTGATTTGTGTCTCCCATAATAATTGTATCTCCTATAATGTTAACATTTATGCTTGCATCTTTTTGTGACTCGAGTTCTGAATATCAGCAATGAAACCAATGTTGTAATTTAGGGAAAAGTTAGCATAGTTACTAGTAGTACAGACAACATCCAATCACATAACAAGCATAAGTAAAGATACAGATATAGTAATAGAAAATCAGCAAAAGCATTCTGATATATTATATCTTATTAGCCCAATCATAACTGAGACATTGATATACAAACAAATATATATAGATTGTCGGGACAACTATAACAGTCTAATTGTCCAGCCAGACACTATAACTAATCCAACATTTTTTGCTACAATATATGTTTATCGAATCTTCATTATTACAACGATGGGTTGAATTTTTTCTTTTCCCTTGCATATTTCTATTTTTGTGATAGATACACATCAAGACAAACATAAAGGACATGCTCATTAAATTTAATACATCTCTGCAAGCATCCTAACCTATTGTAAGCTCGGAGGGAAAGCAATGTAAAGCAAGGAAAAACAACCATTAATGAATGTTGAAATTTGGTATCAGAGAACAGGTGGTTCCCTAAGGCTTTGATCTTTGGCCTAGGGAAAAGTGTCCAAAAAAAATTAATTTTTCTACTAAAGTGACTTTATAATTTTTATAAAGTCAAATCTAATTTAAAAGTGACTTTAAGTGATAAAGTTACTAAAGTCTAATTTTAAAATGACTTTAATAAAGTTCAATGTAAAATTAGAAAGGAAAAGTGACTTTGGAAATAAATGACTAAGTGGTCTTTATTTAAAGTGGGGTGAGTTAAAAAATTAAAAGTGAGATTTAAATGAGCATTTAATCTCAGCCCTAGATCTCAATCTATTTCAGCCATTGGATTTAGAGGTTACCCAAAAGTCACTTAGGATTAGATTAAAGGAGGCAAAAGGTCATTCATTCTTTCATGAGCAGATTGAGAGAGAGAGTAAGAGAGCAAGAGAGATTTATGGACAAGGAGGATAAGGAGACAGCAGCTTGGCACACATTCTAAGGCAACAGTTGAGCAGATTTGTACAGTCGATTCAGCACACAGTGAAAGGCTGATTTTGGCACGATTTTCTACAAATCCGCACAGTTGGTTTGCATAGAAATCGAGGAGTCGTTTGCACAGAAATCGAGGAGCAGTTTGCCATTTTTTCTGCACGCAAATCAAGGTCTATATAGCGCATTTATTGTAGTTCGTACAACGCATTTAATGCAAGTCGTACAGCAACATTTAAGGCTGAAAGTGGGAACGAAAATCGAGGAGGCTGTACAACATTTATTGTTGTCCTGTTTGCTGTAATTTCTAGTTTGCTGTGAGGCACGGGAAAAGAGATAAGTTGTAAATTTGCTTGTTGATTTTTTTCTGAATATTTCTCACTGTAAAAAAAGGCATTTTCAGAAATAAAGAAGAGCTCTCGAACTGGTTTTCCCCAAGAGTTGTAGGGGTTTTTCCAGGATCACATCGACCAAAAATCACTGTGTTCAAATGTGTTAAATGACTGTTTGTACCTATTGATTTTTTTATTTCTGCATTTTCCAGCATTCTGTAAAATTTCCAGAGTTTGTGTTTTCAGCAAAAATTTATTTTTTTCAGTGTTGAATGTATGGATATGGGAATGGGAATTTAACTATATGGGAGAAATAAGGTGAAACTGAAAACCGGTGTAGGAAATGAGAAATTTCTACATGGTATCAGAGTTTGAGTGCTGAAGTGCAGTTTGGGACAGCAAGGAGGAAAATTACAGCCTGCTGATTTTTCACTCAGAAAATTCCAGCAAGCTGATTTTTCACAAACAACAGTTTTATCTTTACTACAACAGTGCTATTCAGTTTTAGGACAACAGGATGTCATTGGGATTGAGGGTGAAGGATAGGTTGGATGGGCATAGTATCTTTGAGGAGGCAGAAGTCTGGGATATCATGGTGCATACCACACAGAACCCTATTGTTGTGCCTACTGATGCTACTCAGTTAGCTAAGTATAATAAAAAGAACAACAAGGGTAAGAGGCTGATTCTAGACGGAATCAAAGACCATTGCATTCCTCATGTGAGAGGAAAGAGCAATGCCCATGAGATGTGGACAACATTGTCCAATCTCTACTAGAGTACCAATGAGAACCGGAAAATGGTCCTGAAGGAGAAGCTGAAGAACATTAAGATGGGTAATGATAGTGTAGCTGGATATCTCACAAAGATTACTAATGTGAGAGATGAGTTGGCAGCGATTGGAGAGGCCATTCCACCCACTGAGTTGGTGCGGATTGCGGTAAATGGCCTCCCTGTTCATGGATGAACTTTGCTGATGGGGTTTGTGCACGTGAGACCCTTCCCACATGGGAGAGGCTTTGGGATGATTGCATTCAGACATAGATCAGGAAAGGTCACCTTGGGGCAGCCAAGCCAGTTGAGCAGGATGAGGATGTAGCACTGTCAACAGGAGGCAAGAAAGGCAAAGGTAAAGGTAAACAGGGTAACACACAGAAGGACTATTCCAAGGTGAAGTGTTGGAATTGTCAAAAGATGGGACACTATGCAGTTGTGTGTCCGGAGAAGAAGAAGAAGGGGAAGGACTAGAGTTTGGCAGCTTCAGTAGAGATTGAGGACTTTGTAGTTCGTTTTGACAGGGAGTTTGGGTTCACTGCGTATGAGTCCTCTAATGTAGGATCACCTGCCACACAGGTTCAGAGGGAGCATGCTTTTCCCTCAATTAGCGAAGCATCTTCAGGTATTTGGTATGTGGACAGTGGGGCTTCACGTCACATGACAGGAGTCCGTGAGTACTTCTCTGAGCTTCTAGAGAGTGGCACTGATATAGAGGTAGTACTCGGTGGTGACAGAGTTGTTAGAGCAGTCGGGGTGGGGACACTAACATTTCAGAGGGAGTCCAAACCTCCCTTGAAGGTGTCAAATGTTCTTTATGTGCCAAGGATGAGGAAGAACCTCATATCCGTCTCAGCTTTGGAGGACAGAGGATATGAGATACTGTTCAGGAGAGGATAGGTGTTGATGTATCCCAGGGGCACTCCAGCTGATTCAGCTAGAGTGACAGGTGTACGCCATGCAAAGATGTACGAGTTTGCATTCCAGTCCCTTGTGGCATTGAACAGTAGTACCGACAGCCGAGCTAGCAGTTATGAGCTATGTGAGATTTGTCACCGCAGGATGGGACATATGTATCATGGAGCCTTGAGGACCTTGCGAGAGATCACTACAGGTGTGCCAGATTTCAGTACTGATCACTTTGATACTTGCAGAGGATGTGCGATGGGCAAGTTTGCCAAATCCCCTTTTCCCAGCAGTGACAGCAGAGCGACTGGGATACTTGATTTGATTCATTCTGATGTGAGCACTCGGATGTCTCATGTTTCCTTGAGTGGATATGAATACTATGTTTTATTCATTGATGATCACTCTAGGAGGACCTAGATTTATTTCTTGAAGACCAAGAGTGAGGTCTTCAAGTGGTTTCAGGAGTTCAGAGCTCTTGTGGAGACACAGACAGGTCGAAATATCAAGTCCCTGAGGTCGGGAAATGGAGGAGAGTACACCCTTGGAGAGTTTGTTGACTATTGTACGGAGGTAGGCATTAGGAGGGAGTTCACTATTCCTTACAACCCACAGTAGAACGGGGTCGTGGAGAGGAAGAACAGATCCATCATAGGGGCTGCCAAAGCCATGTTACATGATCAGGGGTTGCCATTGTTTTTGTGGGCAGAGGCCTGCAACGCAGCTGTTTACTTGCAGAAAAGGAGTCTGCATCGTGCCTTGGGGCACATGACTCCAGAGGAGGCTTTCTCTGGGAAGAAGCCTGATATTGGTCATCTTCATATCTTTGGATGCATTACATACTCCTATATACCCAAGGAGAAGAGGACCAAACTAGAGCCCACCGCAGAGAAGGGTATCTTTGTGGGCTACAGTGAGACCTCAAAGGCCTTTCGATTTACATTCCTGCACAGAGGAGAGTTGTTGTCAGACGGGATGTGAAATTCGAGGAGGACAGGGCCTTTAGGAGATCACGGGAGTTGGAGTATCTGGATCAGCCAGACCCTCAGCAGCAGTTGA